>UCOH01009861.1:0-33430 GCA_900474275.1 Synergus japonicus
TATATATATATATATATATATATATAAATAAATGCAACAGCTACATGATTTTCAAGTTTGTACTTGAAATACACTGATCAATTTCTAAGGGTGGATTATGTAATTTGGCAAGATGGCAACTGAAAACCAATCAGCGCAACGGAGTGATCAGAGAGCAGTTCATGATTCAACGAATTCTATCACAACTTATCTCCAAACCAGGGTAACTATGATTAGAGAAATTCAGAAATTCAATATTACATCTCTTGCATTATATATCTGTACTGGAGTATTCGTGATTAGAGAAGTTGGGTAACTCTATAAATTAACAATTTGCTCAATTGGATCCATTACACTGTGATCATGTTCCGTCCAATGTAATAATAACCGAGGAATCTAGTATAAATAAAATGGATCAATTTCATTATTATATTAATATAGAAATTCTACAAAAAGTGGACTTCCACATAGAAGTATCAGATTTTATTGGAAGAAAGAGATAAACTTGAAATGCCAAAACCATCTTTGAAAAATTGTTCAGCCTCGCGATTGTTGCAGTAAAGTTACTTCTCGTTAATATTCTATTGCCTATTACTTTTCTATGCAAATTTCACGTCGCTGTATAGCGATCAATTTATATGCGAAGTATGAAACAAGTACGTTCTTGTTATTGCCTTTATTACCCTTCCCGGTTGCTGTCGACAAAATATTGCAGAAATCGATATGCTTAACAAGTTTATTCATTGTTTTATGATTCTTTGTTTAATAACTTGCTCTTTTAACAGAAAAAAGTAAAATATTATGACTATTTTCTCACAAAGTACTATACCATCAGAAATACAGAGTAATTATTAATATTTTCTTCCTTAATTATAACTACTAGAGAGAGAATACTGAATAGAATAGAGTAATTTAATACCAACTGACAATATTTTATCAGTTGGTAGAAAATTAATATACCTACGTACGAAGAATCATAAAACGAATTTATAATACAGCAACATTGTGAAATTTTATTATTCATCAAAAAATAAGGCTAATAAATTGTATTAAAACACACGCTATGAAATTGATTTTATACATACATTTTATGCATTAATAAAAGTGGAAACTGCAATAGAAAATGCGATAGACCGACTACACTTCATTTCGCAGTTCTGGTGTATAAATGTATAAATGAATTCAGTCGTCCTTGCAAGCGGGAAGATATCTGCCTGTTCGCATCAAGGATTTAAAAAGAAATGTGAGAACTCTCAAGTGCTCTTGAGTATCGTTGAAGCCACTAGAGGGGCAATGCGATATGATCACTGAGAGCAAATTTCGTTACCATTTGCGGGTGGTAGAAAGGAAGAATCATCGAAATTTATCGGATTACTCTGTTTCTTCGTCGGCAAGCGCCTTAATTGAGTTGAGCTAACACAAATAATTTCTCTAATGCAATATCCTTTCTCGAGAGCTATAAATTTAAATGCGGAAAAGCAAACACTAAAGAAAGCGAGTCTTTACGATCTTAAGACCTTCAAACAATTTTCTTTCTATCCGTAAACTTGCTTTTCGTTTTAGCTTTCTTATTTTTCACTCCAACAAAAGAGGTCATGTATGAACATGAAATATGGTATATAAAGTTTTCCTCTTAATTTAAGGACATGTGATACTTTACCATAAGAGCAATTTAGTTTACCCAATTATACATTCATAACAATAAATATTTTTAACGAATAAGAGTCAATAAACCTTCCTCTCATGTACACGAAGGTTTGTACATGAGACAAACTAAATTGCTCTTATGGTAAAGTCTTTCATGCCCTTAAAAGGATTATTCTATTCTAGAAATGATTCCTCTCAAAAATAAGGAGGAATCCTCTTAAAAGTAGAGGAGAATAATCTAATTCATAGAGGAATATACTCATTTTCGAGAGGATTTCATAAATGGAATTTTCCTCTTACAACGAAGCAACTATTTTTCTCGGTGTGAACATGAGAATCATGTATAAACATGAAAATCATGTATGAACATGAAAATCATTTATAAACATAAAAGTCATGTATGAACATGAAGATCATGTATTAACAAAGAAGATGAATGAAATTTTTCGCAATATTTTCTTCGTTTAAGTGGATTCCTCTTATTCTGATACAATTTTTCCTCTACAATATGGTATATAAAGTTCTCCTCTTAATTGTAAAGGATTATTCTATTCTAGAAATGATATAAATATAAATAAATATAAAATAAAATAAATATAAATATAAATATACCTACTCATTTTTGATAGGATTTCATAAAAGGAATTTTCTTCTTAAGCGAAGCAACTATTTTTCTCGGTGTGAACATGAAGATCATGTATTAACAACGAAGATGACTAAAATGTTTCTCATATTTTCGGATAATTTGGATAATTATAGAGAAATGATACCCTCTTTATATAAATTGTGACTTGAAGTGATGAAAGGTCAATGACTGTGAATGGAGGAAACTTTTGTCTGGGGATCTTGAGCGGATTCGAAACTCAAAATACGAGAGTTGGGAGGATAGGAAGTTCGCGTTTCGCAGTAAGACGTTGACACAGCCGTAGAATACGTAATCTATCCTCCATGGACTTCGCAAGAGCTTCAGTAGGTACTCAACGAAAGTCAATATTTGCTAGCATCATGGAATTTCCGCTACCGCAGCACGGTACGACCGGATACGATATTTGGGAGTGCATATGTAGATACCCGCGTATGCGGTACCACGTACCTGCGATTCCGGCACGTTCGGTACGGATCGCTTTGACGTAGCCGTTGGAAGCTTGCATTTAAAAGCAAGCGAACGTAGACGAAAGTAATACGTTTTCAACGAGTTCGCCTTCTTTTCGTGTTCACAATTTTCAAATTTGCTGATCCATCACCACCAACACTTGTCAAGAAAAGAAAGCAATAACGTAAGGTTCTCTAATTTTAGATTTTATTTTCAGCTTTCAGCTTGGATGCGAATGAGAATAATTTTTTTTGGCTCTAGTTACGTAATGTTCAACTCTTCTTCCTTTCACTTCTTTAATTGATTTTTTTCATCAAGGGATTGTAAACGTTTTTAGACGAAAAGTTTAGACTGAGGTATATTACAGGAAGAGATGTGAACTTTCCTTTCCGCAATTAAGCTTTTTCCATCCCGTTTTTTCATTGTCGCTCTTCTTCTTACTATGCACATTTCCAATCTCCTTTTTACGCTACTGTCTCTGTTTCCTACTTTCTCGACTTCGTTTTTGCTTTTTTCCAACTTCTTTCTTTTTCTTTCCTCCTATCTCACTCTCATTTCTCATATTTTTTGCCCGCCACATTTTTATTTCGTTTCCATTTCCCTTCTTTCCTTTGCCTCTTCATTGAGAAAGCATTATATTTGCATATAACGTTTATACTCGGGTTACTTTTAGCATATTAACATGCATATAGAGTTAATTATATTAATGTGCATGTTTTAAAAAATTTCCTCTAATGAAAGAGTGACATATGTTTAATGTCATTATTATTACTCAACTCGGTGTCTTTCTTTTGAGACTTGTTATATAATTCGATTACGTAGAAAACACGTCTTGAAATATACTTCTTAAAACTTGCAGCATTTTTTTAAAATAGAATTTTCTACTATTTAAAACTGTCTCGAATCTAGAAGCATGTCTGTTTCAATGTCCAATATCTGTTGTTAATGTCTATCTGCTAAGGAATATTCTCCTGATATTTTTATCAAGAAAATATAAATTCTCAACTATAAATCCCGAAAGTTTATGATATTTATATGTAAATAAGTTTGCGAATGTCAGAAAAAAAAAACTGAAAAAGAGTTTTTTTATACAATTGGAGACATTCTTTTCATACTTGAATCTGATGGAATATTTTATAAGGAATAATACATCTAAAACTCTATTTTAATAATTGCCTCCACTGTTATAACTTCCAATACTCGCAATTAAAATTTCAGAGTTAAAATGAAATCCTTTCAAATCTTGATTTATGCATATACCAGTTTTATAAATTAAAAGTGCTTTCCTCTTCGACATAAAATATCCCAATCTGATAAGCGACGCACTTTTATTTGAAATTTAAAATATTGTCACTATAAAAACACAGTGTGAATACACAGACAAAAACACAGTGCACAAATGGTCTAAACACACATGATACCTGGGACTGGTACGAATATTCGTGTAGGCCAGCAGCGTTTATTATACAAGAGGACCAGAGCTGAGCGCATATAAATTCGCGCGCTTACAATTTTAGCGCTCGCTACGAAGATAATATCGTTGCAGCAGCCGGCATTGCAAATGTGAAACCACACCGAGTGGTTATGTACGGTTAGATGGGTTGTGGGTCTACACAGACAGATGAACAGAGACGTTCTTTTGACGTAGTTACGGTTAAGGTGGAATAGTTTTAAGAGATATGAGGCATGTAAAGCGTAAATGGCCCATCTCAAACCATACTTTCCATCGAGGATGAGCACACTTCACAAAAACGTATATTTTTCTCTAGATAAAGTTGAACTAGACAATTTTTGCCCAATGACAATGGCACAAGAGAATTTCCAAGAATTTTTCGCTTGTTTAATCACATTATAGTAAATCTAACATGTCCGGATCATTCTACATTATTTTCTAGTTGTTCTCCAGATAAAAGACAAGATTTGCAATGAACAAACTTGATGAATAAAATATCAAGCAAGACTGACACATCTTTTTCAGAATGACACCGGAATTTTCTGACTGACAGGATGGAATTGTCAATTAATTTTTCACGGCTTAGTGTGCCAATTAACGTTCCAAACGGTATTACGGATTAAAAGTTGATATAGTCAGCTCAACGTCAATTACGGGTTGTAATGTTCCAAAGCCAATCGCTGTATTATGTTGGCCATCAGTTGGTGGGGAAGGGACACCCGGGGCGAAAATCTTCAGCGTAATTTGATCTAATGAGTGGCATGTTGTGAACACCACACAGCTTTAACTTTTCCTTCCCTCGCCGCAATGAAGGATTTAATCCGTTTTAAGCATTTCACTCCGCTGTGGTCCATAAAGTAGCTCATATCCAATTATTCTCCCAATTAAATATTTATAATACAAGTGTAACAAAGTAATTAATAATTATTTCTTAATAAATCGCAATAAAAGTGAAAAATATATATGCTTGATTTAAGAAGTAAGAATGAGCTTGAAGAGATGCAGAAATGCTTTTGTTATCTCATAAAGGGCTAGTGCGACTCAACATTGTGGGTATTAATTATAATAAGGTGGATGGGATGCTAGAATTCTCATCTCATAAATCGCTGCTTATCTCCTGGAACGCGATTCGCGTAACCCATTATCATGCTAATTCATGATTACCTGTCTTCTCTGCAACCCTGCACTTCCCCTCATATACGCGAACCCAACCCCAGTTTCGTTAAATTGGAATTGACGCTAGCAAGAGAGATCCGGTCCACGGCGATATACCGACCACTAATTTGGAATTATCTCGAATACAACGTGCAAGCAAGCTGCCCCGTTCCAACTATGGATATAGGGATAGAGAGCTTTTTCGCCTGATAAAGCAAAATTTTCGATTTGAGTCCGTTATTATTTCAATACATTTCTCATTCCATCGTCAAAGAAACCCTAGACGAATTTATTCCATTAAAAGTTCACTTATTAATCAAACTAACTTAATTATCCAAAGAGGGATGAAAATTCAACTTCTAAAGACAAAAGAAGTAAAGAGTGTATTTTCATCTCTTAACTTAGTTTCTTATACAATTTCTCTCCGGAGGAAATATCTTTATTTGAAGCTAAATTTCTTATCTTCCAATTTCTTCCGAACCCGATTTCTAAATATTACACTACCTACTTTACTTAGCTCAATTGTTGGGTATCGAGTACCTTTTCTCTATATTCTGGCTCCAGGCGTTGATGTAGGAAAACGAAACAATACCATTTGGTGGGTTCAGTTTGATGACGCTGAGGGCATTCAAGAAACGCCAGAGGAATAAATATGTCAGTGGAAGATGCGGTTAGATAGTTTCCAGAAATAAGAAAATATTTTACTGGAACCCATCTGGATCTGGAACGACGGGTGATATATGAAACTGATTTAAATTTCGCGGCTGTCCCCGGAAGCTACAATCTGACGAAACGAGCGTGAAAATGTAATATTATTCGAATGCAAACAAGGTTCAGGATATGGAGAAGAAGAGTATCCTCTGTATCTAAACTTTACTTCGCCCAGGATCTACGGATTCTAAAATGCAATTTAAGATTACTTTTTTTTTTTACATATTTCACTTTTTTATAGTTATAAATTTCCAAGAACTGGAAGTTAAGCTTAACTCAAACATTTCCTGGCTATTTAGAGTCCTCATTTTACAAACGATTCAAATAACGTTTCTTTTTTTTAATTTTACTTTGAAAATACGTTTTATTTGCTTGTAAAATTTAAACGTTTAATCTGGCAATTAAATTGAACAATGTCGTAGATACTGAATTGAGAAAGGTCGACGTTGGGAAAGCAAAGAGTCAAGTAGAGGAGTACGAAGTTTAAACGAGGGCTACATTCTCGGCAATGGTAGTACAACTGTGCTTCCGGTCAGCGAATAGCACAATGGCTGTCCGGAACATGGAATTCATCCTCCTCTACCTCCTCCTCCTCCTTTCTCTAGCTATAATTTAGATCTGCTTTGCATATAAAAAGCAACAATGGGGTAAGGTTCGTGCAGCCGGGGCGAAAATTTGATTTGTCGTCTCGCTTGCTGTGGCCGAGCTGCACTTTTTGTGGCCCTCTACTATTCTCATCTGAATTCATCCTCTGCTATCCGATAATTCGCCTACTCTCCTATAAATACCTATCTTTATGTGAATGCTGGAATATGCTAGTATGCCAACATTACTCTCCATCTTTGGTGGAACATTTATCCATTATTGGGAACATCTATCCAAGTGAGACTATTTCTACTGTTATTTTTATAATCACAAGAACGAACGCGCGCATTTACGTTATTTTTCAATATTATACAATTTATTATTATATTTTATTTCTATAATCTCCTAAAATCTATGTTAAACTTCGTGAAAATCTCTAAAGAAAATTCCAAGAAACCTTTGAAAACCTGTGAAATCGCTTAAAATTCGTGAAAATCTCTTAAAATTTTCAGAAACATCTTGAGATTCTTTTAAATTCCATGATAACAATTCAAATCCCTTTTATATCCATTAGCATCCATTCAAAGTATCAGAAATATATTCAAATTTCATGAAATCTTTAAAAATTCGAGAAAAATTTTCAAACTCATAAGGGCCGATTCCACCGCAACTGTGATTAAATTTTAATCCTTGATTAACTTAAGTTAATCAATACTTTTCGTACGAAAATCAAGGATTTAATCTAGGATTCAAATTTAATCACACTTGGTGGAATCGGCCCTAAATCTTTTAAAATTCATGAAAATCTCTAAAAATTCTCAGAAAAATTCTTGAAATTTTACGTTACTATTTAAAATCTCCTTATATCCTTTATACTCTTAAAAATATTGCATAGAAATCTTATCAAATTCCATGAAATCCTTTAAAATACTCACAAAATCATTTAAATATCAGAAAAATCTCTCAAAATCACTTAAGATTATGAGAAATCTCATAAAATTCCTTAAACTTTCACGAAATATGCTAAAATCCCATACAATTCTACAAAATCGTTTTAATATCCTTTTAAAATCGCTTGAAATCATTTAAAATTATTAGAAATCTCCTAAAATTCTTTAAAGTTTCAGGATAATATTTTGAATTACATAAAACCTCATAAAACTATTACAAAGTTTTCAAAATTCCTTAAAATTTCGTGAAATATGCTAAAATCCCACACAATTTTACAAAATCGTTTTAATATCCTAAAAATCTTTTGAATTTCGTAAAAATCACTCAAAAATCGTTAAAAATCCACATAAAAATCTTCAAGATCATTAATCTCTTGAAATACATGTTAAAATTAATGAAAATCTCTAAAAATTTCTAGCAACCTTTGGAAATTTCTCAAATCTCTTAGAATCATTAAAGATTTCATCAAATTTCATGAGCTCCTTAAAAATATTACAAAATCTGTTATAAATTAGAAATATTTTTTGAAAACCCTTAAAATTTGACGAAAACCTTCGAAATCTTTGCAAATTTTACAAAATCTTAAAAATCATAAAAAACTTTTGAAATTTCTCATTTAAATCCCACAAAATACATATTTTAAAAGTGAAGTCCCATTGAAATCTGAGCAAAGTCGTGAAAAATTCTAAAAATTCTCAGAAACTTCTTGAAATTCGTTAAAATTCTACACTCAGAAAAAAACTTGTTTTATTTCAATAATTCAAATTTAAAATTTCTTTATATTAAAGAAAACTTTCTTTCTTTTAAAATAATTTTGTTTGATTCAAACGAAGTTTCTTTGATTCAAACAAAATTATTTTGAATTATTTTAATTTAAAGAAACTGTTTTTTTAATTCAAAAAAATTTGTTTGAATCAAAAAAATGTTTCTTTGACCGTATATCAATTTTATGATTTCTTTGCTTTAAATAAAGTTTCCTTGATTTAAAGAAACTGTTTTCTGGGTGTATACAATAACATTTAAAATCCCATTTTCTCCCATGAAACTTTTAAAAAATTTCATAAAATTTCCTTAAAATTCCTAGATTTTCAATGCATTTCGAGTTTAGACTCGTGACAAAGTGATTATTAACGAAACCAAATTCAAAATTTCAAATTCAATTCAAGCGGAATTTACAATTCGGCAAGTACCTATCGATTGTCGAAAATCACTATCGATACTTAAACAACGAATCAGGAGTGCGGAATAAGCGTTACGATATTTCGACTTCGACTCAATCATCTTCTTAGAATAGATAAGAGAATGTAAATGACAACGGTCCATATTTCAAACTGAACTTTACAAGTAGAATTACCATTCTATTTTTTTTTTTATAAAACTGTAGAAATATATTGAAAATTCAACCATTTTTCATTTTCTGTGATTGAAAATTCAACTACTTTTGATTGAATATTCCATTCAGCTACGGTAATTGTAAAAAACTTCAACTAAAGCAACTCAAGTTTTTTTTACAGTGTAACCAGTTTTATATAAAAAAAAAAAAAAAAACTATTGAAACAGATGTAATTGTCTAGGTGGACCACAGTAGCATGTCGATACTGTCGACATTTGATGTTAAATTATTCAGTTCATGTGCTAATAGTTTGAGTAAGTGAAGTTGGACAGTTAAATTTGAACGTGCCTTGTTACACAATTTCAGCGGCCGACAGCATCAACTGTAACCACTTGCCCATTGGATAATTTTCAATCCTCGACTGCTACGGAAGGATTACAGGCTTGCAGTTCAACCGAAACACGATCTTTAATAGTAAGTCTCCGTAAAGTGACCACACTGGAATTAATTGACATATTGTAATTTCCTCTAACAACTCAACTACTCACTAATCGTTCGCAATCAATCCTCTTGATTAATTGCAGTTGATCCTTTATACTCTCTGACACGAGTAATAATCGTTCAAGCAGGGACAGTATTGTTTCAATAAATGTGCTCGTCATTGAATATATTTTCTCTGCAAAATATTTTCACTGTAAAATATTTTCTCTGGTAAAATATATTCTGTATACTCTTCAATATGTATACTCTTCAATAAAGAGATTTTTATCTAGATCAACTTTTGTTTTACAATTTATCTGATACCATCAGTACATACAGTCATGAAGATTTTATCAGGAACATGTTCCAGTTTTTCCCGTATCGATTTTACTTTTAATCCCTCAAATTAAATAAAAACATGTCAAACAAAAAAAAAACTCGTGAAAAATCCTGAATATTCTTGCGTCTCTTTTACACTTGTCTACAGATTCATCTGTTTATTCGTATGTTTTGATACTTTGGCATTTACTCTGATATCAAGTAAATATATACAAATGTCACTGTGGATTATAAGAGAAATTGGTTTGCGAAAGTTAAATAAAAAAAATACAAAACCTCATAAAATAAAGTCCTCTTTCAAGGAAAAACACATTGGCAATAACATTTCAATAGAGGGTTTCTATTGGAATGTAACCTTTTCCAAATAAAAAGCTCAACCTTTGACACGGAAAG
Source organism: Synergus japonicus (assembly GCA_900474275.1). NCBI lineage: Eukaryota > Metazoa > Arthropoda > Insecta > Hymenoptera > Cynipidae > Synergus > Synergus japonicus. The sequence continues at coordinate 10,120 of UCOH01009861.1, forward strand.
GTCACTGGAACAGTCTGTCCCAACTTATTGCCTGCAAACGATACATTTCAATGTTTCACCTTTGGGAATTTGTATTTCGGAAAGAGGGGAAAATATACAGATATAGAAAAAAGAGAAAAGAGTCCATGAGGATGACGGAGACTGTTATACGAATAGCCAGGGACTCTGTGGTATATCGACGAACGATCAATTTTACGAGCACGTATCATCGTACAGTACGTATAGGAGTTCCTGTCTACCTACTTTGGCTTTTCACTGTGTACTCCATTTTTCTCTCCTCGGTTCCGTTTCACTGCATTGGTTTTCAAGAGAGAAAAAAAAAGTATCACGTAAAATTCTAAGCGTAGGGTGTTACCGACTTCATCATTCGAATGTTTCAGATCACTCTATTTCCGGGAAAAAGAAGCCTAAGTGGTATTTCAAATATTGATTCCGAATCTTTAACAATTTCTTTATAAAGATAGATGACTTGGCGACTTTTTTTCCCTATAAAACTCGTTTCCTATAAAATAATAATCAATCAACAAGGATCGTCTTTTTATATTACGTAATGCTTTTAGGGGCGACGCAGGGTTCCAGAGAAATCGTTATGGCCCTTTTACAATGGGGAAGAGGAGATATTTCGAGAAATCTTCCGTAAAATTTAGGCAATTAAATTCTTTAAAATTCGAAAACCTATAAAATCCCTTTTTGCTAAAATTGATTAACCCTTTGCGGCATACTGGGACGTTCAGCGTCCCACCTTTTTCTCTATGGTTTTACATTTTTTTAACTACTTTTTTAAGAACAAGTACCGGATTTTTTATTTTTCCTAAGTCTCTAGGATATAAATGAATGTGAAAAAAATGTTATCCGTCATTAATTGTTAATTATAAAAATAATGTATATAAACAAATCATCCAAATTGGTGCTTTTTCACGGAGATTCATTTTCCACTAATCTATTTTGTAGATTCGACCGGCAATTTTTTTTTGTGTTGAGTCCACCTTAAAGTATTTTTCAGAATTTTTTCAGAATTTTCTGCAATGGTATATAAGTTATAAACTCTATTTTTTTGTTTAAAAAACTCTAAAAAGCAGTATTTCTCAGAACAAACCCAATATAAAAAGTGTATTTTTTCAACCCTGTTCTTGAAGTGTTAATCTTCATCTCTGAATCTGAATCTAAATTCAAAATATTCTTCGGATTCGTAATTAGCGACCCCAAAAACCCTCTAAGGTGTGTGTGACTGTAAAATTTGTTTCTTAGAAAAATGTGTGCCGCAAAGGGTTAAAATCCCTTGAAATATTTTGAAATTGCTTGAATTCACACGAAAAACGTTTTCTTAGTAAAAATATTGTCTTTAGGGCGAAAACAACAAAGATTAATTAAAGTTACATAACAATCAAAAGGGAGAGAGTGTCATGGTCTATTGTTATGGTAGGATTACAAAAGAGGGTTCAAAAATTGTCAAAAAAGCGTTTCGTAATAAATGGACGACCCCAATTATCTAATTATTATTCTTCCCCATAAAAAACTGAGAAGTGTCTGTTGACACATTTTACAGATTTTATGACTCATAAAAAAAAGAGTTAAGGCGTATTACGGTATTAAGGGGAAAAAAGAGAGTAAGAGAAAGGGTGAGTAAAAGGATATATAAGGACATAAAAGCATATACTCGGTGTAAATGAGTCATAAAAATAAATACAAAGTAAGTGGAAGAGTTAGCCTACAAATGCCCAAGTGTAGCTGCTAGCTGTCCGTTACTACTGTTCTTGCCACAAGAAATCGTTTTTGGTGAACCTTTAGGTTGGTGGTAGGCAACCTTATACACCTATAACTGGTTGGCCACAGGCATACTCTGCAGTTCTGTAGAGACACGTTAGCTACGCTAATTACTCCGATTTAGGGTAATGTTCTTTTTACTACGAAAGCTTCAGCGTTCTCGCTTCTCTGTGCCAAAGTTGCTCGAGGAAGAACGAGTGCAGAGCAAAAATAAGAGTAAAAGTATCGAATGGATTTTTGTAGCTAGATAGGCTACATATTTGGTCTGAGGCGATAAAAAAAAAAAAAACATGTAAAGAGAAAATGTGAGAATAACATTGGTATTACTAGTATATTCCGGATTGGAATATGTATTAATATTAGTATCGTTATTAATAGCTTATAAATTATTTTGAAAATTCCCTAATATGCCCAACATTATTCCAATGATATTAGAATATCTCAAGCAATAAATAGTTGAAGAAGGAAGTATATAAGCATCTTCAGAAAATACGGTAGACAAGATAACGAGATATCTTGAGGACTTATTTATATATCAATAAATTTTTACCTCTACCTTTAGAAAAATACTGAAAAAAATCTTATCTGCAGAAAGACGTTTCCTTAAGAATACTGAAAGTACTATTTTCCGTGAAGATCTTGATGTCTAAGCGTATCTTACTTCTTGGAAAGTTTTATGTACCATATCACAATCCTTTGGAATCTCTTAAAGGATTTTATACATTTTCAGGTAACTGGGACATACTTTCATACTTTATCCCTCAAATATGGTTATATGAATTCTATTCAACATGACAATTTTAAGGCATATTAGGTTTGTCATTTTCGTAAGAAAATATTCACTAAAATAGGAAAGAACCAAGCTATGTCAATGAATATATGAACCACAATTTTAACATATTATCTATCAATATATAATTAATAATCAATTAAACAATAACAAATAATAAAATCCTAAAAGTCACTAAACAGTCAGACTTTGAAAACAGTATACTTTCTATTATATATATATATATTCTCAAGAAAATCCATTCCTAAAGCGATTCTTTAAAATGAAAAGGTTGCCTGTAATTCTTCCATATCAGCCAGAAAAAAAGAAAACAAATAAAATTTGATTCTGTAAAGATCTGCCGGAGGGTCTAGAGGGCTCCCAACAAAAGGGAACGGCGCTAAAGAAAGTGAAAGGGGAAGGACCCGATTCGCGAGATTTGATATCTCAAAAAACAGGCGTAGGGTTGCCGCCTCCTATAGTGCCGAAACCTCGGGTTCATTGGCATGATTCCTGGGAAGAAGCGAACGCATTTCTAATATGCGTCCGCCCGGTGGAGTGTCGGTCCTTCTTGCTCCAGAGAATCGGGACTATCCAGCCCCCTCTGCTTTTCGAGCCGAGCCGGAGGCTCCTATTTTTGCCCAGTCCGCACACACTGGGATCAATAATGCACCAACCACTCGCTGCTCCCATCCCTCTCTCCTTCCTTCCTTCTCTCTTTCCTCTTGAAAACCGTACCAGCACTGCCAGCGCAACCCCCTCACACCACCCCCGTCGCAGCCACCCCTGGCGCTATCCCTACCCTGCGGATTTTAACTCCCCCACCCCCTATCGCGCCCTAAACCCACCAACACGCCATACACCCCCTACCACCCTCGACAACCGTCTCCCTTGCATTTGCGAACCACCCGGTCGGTACGGCAGACTTCTCGCACATCTTTCATCTCTCTCACTCTATCTCATACGAGTTCTTGCAAACTTGAAGCCCCAACGTTCGAATAGTCACCCTTTTCACCCCCGATAACCAGATCCTCCCCGCATTCGCAAGGCTCTCCTTTCGACTCCTAGGGCCTCGTGCCAAGATGAAATCTCCGTCTCCCTCTCGTATTGAAAAGCATTTAAAGGTTGTCTATTCTAACCCCCTTTCTACCCTCGCCTACTTTTCTTTCTTTCTCTTTTAGTCTCTCCCTCTTCCTCACACTGCCAGCGTCCTTTCTTCGACTCTCGGATCCGGGGAATCCCCTTCTCCAGCAGGCGAGGCGTCCCGTAGCTCGTCCGCTGCTGCCGTCGCACGTCCCCGACTCCTTTTACCCCTTCCTCAACAACCCTTAAAATTACTCACCTGCCTTTGTCTTTTCTCCCCCTTTTCATTGCACAGTGTCTCGATTTTCTTCGGGTGTTCTTCATTTTGCGGTTGTTTACTTTCCTGGGTAAATGCGGGAGCTTTTCGCAGCAAAAATTTTCATTTGATTGAGATATTTAATGAGTAAAGAATTGAATGTGAGAATCAAGGTCCTTTTATATTTGATAGTAGAGCGATGCAAACATTTGGAAGGTTGTAAATGATGAAAGATCGAAATTTATACGTGTAGCTTTAGGGTCATTTGTTGATTTTCAATGTTTAATAGGGAAAAATATTCAGGTTTTCATACCCATTTGAAAAAATCCTAACTCGTAAAGAGGAGCCGTTCTTGTATTACGTAACGCATTTTAGTATAGAGGGGGGGGGGTCTTCCAAATATTAATGTGCAATTCATGGGGAGAGAGGATCTGGGTTTTTACTGCATTTGATAAAAGTTCGAGTGCAAACTTTCGCGCTTTGAGTTGCATAATATTTATTTTTTATAAGTAAAGAGGATCTAAAATTGCTAAAAAATTGTGTGAATTTGTCCAGATACTTTTTTTTTAACAAGAAAAAAAGAATAATTTTAATGAAAATCAATGTAGCTAGGTTGTAATGGCATGGGTTGTATTGGATTCATTCCTGAGAAGCCCATTGTGTTAGGAGAAAGCAATCGAAATTCAATTCATACCTACAACGACCATTATGCTGACTAAAGGTTTATCAGTATCGCTTGCGTGCTGATAGATTTCTTTAAAATTGGAAATTAATGGTCTCCGAACTAATTAACTAACTCTAACTATAGAACTCAATAAAAGGAAAATAAATTATAATATAATTATATTATAATTTAATATATGCAAAAATCAAAATATGTATTCCCTACGAACTATCAACTAAAAAAATATTGAAAAAATTCAAGATTTCGATAAACCCTTTTGATAAAATCGAGGTATTATAGGGTGGAATAATTCTGTCAAATTTCACTAATCTATCTATACAGATTCTGAAAATCTTTAGAAAATTCATTAAATTCCATGAAATTCTTACAAATTTTATAAGATCTTTTAAAAATTATAGAAATGTCAAAATAGTCCATCAAGTCCTTGAAAACTCCATCACAATATCTTTAAAAATCGAAAACTTTCTTGAAAATCCTTAAGAAATTTACAGTCTTTGAAATCATTTTAAACTCTACAAAATCTTTTAAAAATCATTTGAAATCTCTCCATAAAATTCCCTGACAAACTTTGAAGTCTCTTAAAATTTCCATAAAATTCTTGGAATTTTATGGTAAGATTTAAAATCTCTTTATATCTTTAAAATCCGTTTAAATAAAGTATTAGAAATCTTATAAAATCCAATGAAATCTTTTACATTTTCACAAAATATTTTAAATATCAGAAAAATATCTAGAAATCACTTAAAATTATTAGAAATCTTATAAAGTATCTTAAAATTTATTGAAATTCCAGGATAAAATTTAGAATTCCTTAAAACCCCTTAAAATTTCAAGAAAACATTAGAAATCGTTTAACCCGTTGTGGTCACTCGGAGTCCATTTGACCCTAGGCGAAATTTGAGGTGTAATATCTAGCATTTTCTTAAAAAAAAATTTTTTTAGAACCGATTCCACCAACTGTGATTAAATTTTAATCCTTGATTAAATCCTTGATTTGCGTACGAAAAGTATTGATTGACTTAAGTTAATCAAGGATTAAAATTTAATCACAGTTGGTGGAATCGGCCCTTAGTGTTATATTTCATGTTAACGCTTACCTTTTTAGTTTTACTGATTTCACCAAAACTACTCACTTCAATCATCAAAATAAATATGTTTTTTTTTGGACAGATTATTATAAATTATTTTTTTCTTAAAAGTATATTATCTTGTAAGTAAAAAAGCAAAATATTTCCATTTTATATGAAAAATTGAATTTTTTATGAATTTGTATATGCAAAAGTTAACATTTTTATAAATTTGTTCTCTGTTATTTTTCATTATTAAAAAAAAATATTTAAAAAGCAAGACAACTGTTGGGTTTTAAAGAAGAGAGACCTTAAATGAAGTTTGATAGAAATTTAAAGTCGATATATTAAATAAAAGGAGAATGGCAACGATTTTTCCACGTGGGGTCCATCAATTAATTATTATTATTAATTAATTTATGAACAACACATTATTATTCAGAAGTGTGACCACAACGAGTTAAATACGTTAAAATAATCTTTTAAGATTCATAGAAGCCTTTTAAAATTCCCCAAATTTCAAAATATTTAGAAATCCTTAAAAATCTCGTAAAATTGCATGAATTACTTTAAAATTTCACGGAATATCTTAAAATCCCTCAAAATTCTACGAAATCTTTTTAAAATCCTAAAACTCTTGAATTTTATAAAAATACTTAAAAATCGTCAAATTTTCTTCTCTCTAAACTTGAATCAGTAAATTCCACTGACTTGCAGTCACTCTTTTCTCACGATTTTAATCAGTGAAAAATCTACTGGAAATCAGTGAAAAGTCACTGAAATTTTTAGTAGTTTATTGAAGATGACTTAAAATTTCAGTGACTCTTGGACTGATTCTCAGTTAATTTTCACTGATTAAAATCGTGAGAAAAAAGTCACTGAAAATCAGTGGAATTTGACTGATTCAATTTTAGAGAGTTAAAATTCCTAAGATCTTAAATTTCCTTAAACCTCTTGAAATTCCTTTCCAAAAATGTGTCAAAAATCTCGCATATATTAGTTTTAATCTGATTGGCTTTTGAATGACTTCAACTTATAAAACTGAGAAAAATGTTTGGTGCGCACAACAAAACTTTTTGTTGCTATAGAAGCAACAAAAATTGTTTGTTTGCGCCAACCAAATCTTGGTTCTTTCAACAAACTTTTTGTTGAACCAAGAAAATTCATTTGAACCAACAAAATCTCAGTTTTGATTGAATGAACAAAACTTTTTGTTGTCCGCACCAAACATTTTTCTCAGTGAAGAAACAAAACAAAATAATCGCGGGCACGTTATTTTTCTAATATTTAAAAAAACATATATCTTTGGTATCTGAATATTATGAGGAAGCTAAAATTGAGGGAAAAAAAAATTTTTTTTAAATAAAAATCTATGTCACAGGGTCACGTATATGTTTGTAAAAGTTAACGATAGTTATATCGATAATTTACACCTATAGCATGAATTGTGTGCATAGGCAAAAGTGACGTTAATGAAAGCAAGCAGTAACGGTGAGTTGATATTGTTCGAGTATTTCAAATTAATTGTTACATGACCAGATTGGAGGAATCGTTAAGCAAACAGAGTGAGATCCGAGGTTAAAAGAGCAAAGAGGTTTAAAAAAAAAGCTGAGCTACCCTTTGCGTGATGTGACATCGCTTGGTCAGTCATTGTGGGAGGGTTGGTGAATGGGGTGAGCCGTACCATCAACGACACGGACGCGATACCGGAGTTGGAGAAGAGAATGTATTCATCGTGCAACGAGGAGTTATGGGGGCAGTTATCACCGGGTGATAACTCTTATTGCCGCAATAAAGCCGTGGTGGCGGTTCCCTTGAGGGGTGCCAACTGCTCCCTTGGGGTTATTCTCGTTACCGTCCTGTTAAGTTCGAACGTACGGTTCGAGAAACGTAAGTAAGTCTGGCCATGAGATTATATGCGCCTACATTTGACTTAATTGTTCAGATACCTCGTAATTTGCAGTCTCGGTGCTACAATGTTTGCATTTCGACAGAGCTTCGCTTAAGCAGTAGACATTCGCCGAATTTAGGTGAATATTCAGGATATCTGGTCAATATTTATCACTGAAGATTGCAGAAAATTGAATCGATGTTTGATAGTGAAAAATGTAATATGAAAGACACCACAATAATCTGCATCTTAGTTTAGGGAAAAAAGTGCCAGACGAGGAGTTAATAACTCGGCCAAGCGGGTGTACACCTACTTCTGACTTCAATATATTTCAGGATATTTCAATGACTTCAGGAGATTTCACTGACTTCAGGGGATTTCAAGAAAATTCAAATGAATTCACGTGATTTCAAATGCAGTCAACGTGACTTTAAGTGAATTCACATGACTTCAAGTGTCTTCAGAAGATTTCACTGACTTCAAGTGACTTTAGAAGATTTCACTGAATTCAGGAGATTTCAAGAAAATTCAAATGAATTCACGTGATTTCAAATGAATTCACTTGAATTCAAGTGAATTCATGTGACTTCAGAAGATTTCACTGACTTCAGGAGATTTTCAAAAAATTCAAATGAAATCACGTGATTTCAAATGAATGCACATGACTTCAAGTGACTTCAGAAAAAATTCACGTGAATTTAAGTGAATTCAAGAGAATTCAAGTGACTTCAGAAGATTTCACTGACTTCAGGAGATTTCAAGAAAATTCAAGTGAATTCACGAGAATTCAAGTGACTTCAGAAGATTTCACTGACTTCAGGGGATTTCAAGAAAATTCAAATGAATTCACGTGATTTCAAATGCATTCAACGTGACTTCAGAAGATTTCACTGACTTCAAGTGACTTTAGAAGATTTCACTGAATTCAGGAGATTTCAAGTGAATTCATGTGACTTCAAGGGAATTCAGATATTTGAGGAGAATTTAAAAGATTTCAGTGCAAGTGTACACCTGATTTCACGAGTTGTCAACCCCTCGGTGCCAGAGAATTTTTGGTAGAGTAAGTACTCACGGAAAATATGCAGAATTTGGTTCAGCAACTATTCGCTGATTCAAAAATGTATCTGTGTTTCTTACCTGGAACAAAAAGAGAAAAAATGCTGTTAAAATTAAATTATAAAAATATTCTATCAACAAATTATGTACTAACAGGAGAAAAAGTTCAACAGGATGAAATTTAGTTCGCGGAATGTTTTCGACAATACCTTTATCAAATATAATCTGATTAATCTAAATAAATATGCTTTAAATTTGGAAAACAATGAAAAAAAATAGGAAAAACTACGGAGCGAGTATGTATTGCAACCGCCGAAAAAGCTTTCAGTTCGCTGCAATTTGGGGCGATGATTTTTGTGGACCCATAGGGTAGATAGATACGAGCTGGTTCTGCAGTTGTAATAACGAGCGAGTGCATGGTTAAAAACGAGCGGCACTTCCGCCGCTGAATTCGCCAATGTCCGATACTAACGAGCTCTTCTTTTCCGTGGGTGGGCACAGGGCAAAAAGGTAAAAATTTTGCAACAAATAACAGCTTGTTACAAAAGTCAAACGCGAGACTGTCGCGGCCTGTTAAAAATACCTAGTCTGAAAATAGTGCAATAAAGCTGAATCGGTGAATCATCGAATCGCACAAATTACTCTTGTAGATAAATACTTGAAACAGTGCTTTGTTCAATTGTTTTGAGACTAATTCCACTTTGATTCGAAATATAATAATAATCTTTGATTCCAATATAATTTTCTTTATAAAAATAATTTTGTAAAGAATTATATTAGTATATTTAAAGCGGTATTGAGTCACGCAGTAGTGAAATGGAATAAAAGGAAATGGGGCTGTTATGAATGCTACAACACCTATTAATTTTACCTCGACGTAAGGAATTAGTATCGAAGACAATGACTCGATTAATTTACAAGATTTGGAGTAAAATCTATTCCGTTGGAAACTGGAGCAAATGACAGTCGTGAATGAGGTTGCGTCAAGCGAATCCGAGCGATCAATTGCAAAAATGCTCCGTCTCTTGGAAAATGAGAAAAGTTAGAAATCGTTTTTTCATTTTAAATAAGAATTCTGAGACAGCTGTGATTCCTTGGGATCTTTCAAGGGCAAATATTTATGAAACTTTTGCTTAATGTGTTAGAAAAAAATTGCTGGCAACTTCAACTAGATCAGGTCAAGTCCTGTTTCATGCAAAAGTTTTTTTTTTTTCAACGAGATTTGTGCCTCTGTATTGCAGATACCTCTCAAAAATATTATACAATGTCCGGTAACATGCAATAACACTTCTGATTCAGAGTGAATCGATAAAAGAGTGCAATAACTGTTGAAAAATCGTATAAAAGCTGATATTACTAGTTTCCCTAGATTTTCATCGATGAAGCATGCCAAATTTTTATGGAAAAACAAACTGTACATTGTTAGCTTTGTATTAATACAAGCTTAATATACTCTCTTGTTACATGAAACGACAGAAAAGTACACAAAATCACAATTTACAGAAAAATCACGATCATTTTTATGAGTCTAGAATAAAGGATAATCAGGGTGTCTAGCGATCAGGGAATAGGAAATTCCCGGGTTTTTCCCGGTTTTCTTTCGGCCTTTTCCAGTCTTTTCCCGGTCAAAGTTTTTTTCTTCTTACCAATCTTTTGAAATCTGTTCAAATTCGTGAATCCTTTAAAAATGCATTGAAAGTATTAGAAATCGCGTCAGATTCCATAAAATTCTTAAAAATTGCATAAAATCTTTTACAAATCAGAAAACTTTCTTGAAATTCCTTAAAATTATAAGAAATCTCATAAAATTTCATAAAATCCGTAAAAATGCCAGTAAAGTCTTTTAAAAGTCATTAACATCTCTTGATTCTCCTAAAATTCTTGGAAATTCTATGACATTTAAAGTCCCTTTAAAAGTCTCAGAAAAAAGAAAATTTCGTAAATCCTCGAAATTCAACGACAAGATTTTAAATCCCTTAAAATTCCAGGAACCTTTCTAAATCTCTTAAATTTTCACGAAAAACGAAGCGAAAAACCTGCGAAATCTCCAAAAGTTTGAGAAAATCTCTTAACATTATCAGAAACTTTTTGAAATTCTTTACAATTCTATGATAACAATTAAAATACCTTTTTATCCATTAAAATACATTAAAAGTATTAGAAATATCAATAAATTCTATGAAATCCTTAAAAATTACACAAAATCTTTTAAAAATCTCTTAGGTTTTCTTAAAATTTCTTAAAGTTTTCAAAAAACTTTTAAATGACTTCAAGTTACAAGAAGTAAAAAAAAATAATTGCGTGCACGCGATCACAGAAAAATATGAGAACCATAATTAGGCATTAGCAAATAAGACTATGTAATTGAAATTTTTAGAGTTGCCACCTCGACCGGTTTTGGCCGGTTTGACCGTCTGAAACACGAAAAAGCCGGCAGAACTCGTAATGAAAAAGAAAAAAAATTTAAACATTATTTTTCAAGAGTGAAAATCCCGTTGCATGAAGTCAAGATAAAATAAAAATATAAAAAAAGTTTGTAAAATAAAAATTGAGAACTAAAAAGGTAAAAAGACGAACGATCCTGCCAGGATTCGAACCTGGAATCTTCTGATCCGTAGTCAGACGCGTTATCCGTTGCGCCACAGGACCGATGTATATTTCTATTCACTATGAAAAGTCTCCTTTAGTAGAAAACATGAAAATTATTTTTAGAATTGAAAAATATGAGTGTAAGTGTCGTCAGAAAGCGCGTAGAATCTTAATTCTTAAAAATAGTCTAACCATATCTCATAAAATTGAATTATAATTTACAATTAATTATTTAAAAAAACCACCCTTAGAGTACTTACAAACAAATCTTTTATCTTCTGATAAAAAAAGAATTTTTCTTCGTGCTCGAGAGAAGAAGTTTAAATATATATATTCTTAAAAAAATGATTATCGGTGGAATTATTTTTAAATCCTATAATTTTTTCCTGTTTTTTTTCCATCTCAAACATTTTAAAGTCCGGATTAACGTTATCACTAAAAATCTAAAACCCTGAATGCTTTAAAAATTTCAGATTGAATTATTACCTGTCTCGAGAAAATCTCTAATCGGACAAGATTAGACAAGTTTATTCACTTTGCAATCATTGCATAAACTATTGTTGTAAGATTGCAAAACAAGAGAGCGTTTATTTTAAATGAGGAATCTAAAAGTGACACAATTTCAATTAATTACTCAAAAAATTATTATTTCACGTTTGTAAAACAAGAACGAACGCGTGCTTCGCGCGCGCATTTACATTCCCTTTCAATATTCTATAATTTATTATATTATATTTCTCTAATCTTTTAAAATCTATGATAAACTTCGTAAAAATCTCTAAAAATTGCAAGAAACCTTTGAAAACCTGCGAAATCGCTTAAAATTCATGAAAATGTCTAAAAATTCCTAGAAACCTTTTGAAATTCCATGACAATTTTATATCCCTTAAAAATAGTACATAGAAATCTTATCAAATTCCATGAAATCCTTTAAAATTCTCACAAACTCATTTAAATATCAGAAAAATCTCTCGAAATGAATTACAATTATTAGATTTCTCATAAAATTCCTTAAAATTTCAGGATAATATTTCAAATTCATTAAAACTCTTACAAAGTTTTTAAAATTCCATAAAATTTCACAAAATATCTTAAAATCCCATAAAATTTTACAAAATCTTTTTTATTATCCTAAAAATCTCTTTAATTTCGTACAAATTACTTAAAAATTGTTAAAAATGCTCATAAAAATCTTCAAAATCATTAATCTCTTGAAATTCATGTTAAAATTAGTGAAAATCTCTAAAAATGCCTAGAAACCTCTTGAAATTCCTTCACATTTAGAATCCCTTAAAATCATTAGAAATTTTATCAAATTCCATGAAAGCATTTAAAATTTCACAAAATGTTTTAAAAATCAGAAAAATCTTTCGAAATACTTTTATGTAAATTATTAGAAATCTCATAAAACTCCATCAAACCAATAAAAATTCCACAACATCTTTTAGAAATCGAAAAATTTCTTGAAAACCCTTAAAATTTGACGAAAACCTTCGAAATCTTTTAAAAATCATAAAAAGCTTTTGAAATTCCTCAATAAAACTCCTTTTAAAGTTTTAAATTCCTTATTTAAATCCCAGAAATACATATTTTAAAAGTCATAAAAGTACCTTGAAGTCCGATTAAAATCTGATCAAAGTCGTCAAAAATTCTAAAAATTCCCAAGAACTTCTTGAAATTCTTTAAAATTGTATGATAGCATTTAAAATCTCATTATTTCCCATAAAATCTTTAAAAATTCCATAAAATTTCCTTAAAATTCCTAGATTTTCAATGTATTTCAAATTTAGACTCGTGACAAAATGATTATTAACGAAAGCAAATTTAAAATTTCAAATTAAATTCACGTGTATAATTCACGATTCGGCAAGTATCGATTGTCGAAAATCACTATCGATACTTACACGACGAATCAGGAGTGCGGAATAGGCGTTACGATATTTCGACTTCGACTCAATCATCTTTTTAGAATAGATAAGAGAATGTGTGCCATTTGGTGTTTTAATAGAATAAAAAAAAATATAGCAGAAAAACGGTGATTTTTTGAATAAAATAAAAAAATTCGTGGTTCTTAATGAAATTCCCAGTTTCCCGGTCCGTTAGACACTCTGATAATGCATCTTTTCCATCTTCTCTTATGATGATGCTAGTGTGGCAAAAGTTCAGCTCGTAATTCCTGCTTGACGCTGGGCGCACCAAGACGTTTTAATTATCTTTCGAGAACATTTCTCTCTCGTTTTGTGTTGCTATAACGTGCTAAGATTTACCGCCGTCTCGTGCCTCAAGAAAGTCAAACGACAGCCTAGCTTCTTGTGCCACCTTGTGTCGCTTCACGACTCTGTCTCTCCCTTTCGAATCTGCAGGCAATATCGCCTCATTATCAATGCCGACTCAACCTACCATGCGTGATTAAGTGCCTCGGGAATATTCGGACTTTGTGGAGCCTTTCCAGAGGAGTAATCCTTTTCAGGATTGCAGCATGAAGAGAATTCAGACCTATGTTCATTTAGAAGCGCATGAATCGTCGGAAGAGGCGGTGAATTCGCTTGGATCTTCAGGCGCAGTCTTGAGAAACGTCGAAAGGACGACACAGAAGACGCAAAGAGAGAAAAGTGAGTGGAAAAAGAGAAGAGGAAAGAGGATCTTATTGACGAGATTCAAAAGCACTGAAGTGAACTTATAAGAATTAAAATTTCACTAACAAGACGACACAGTTTGCTATTCCACTGAGGTTTTCATACTTTCATAAAGCAAAGAGAAAAATCGAAATAGAACAGCGTAATTTTCGTAAAAAAAAGTATAACTTGTCATATACAGAAGGATCATGTTCAAAGAAATTTGTATTTAAAAAGTTAAAAATAAATAAAACACGATGTTAAGGCCATGTGTTACTTACCTTATGAGCAAGTTTTTAAACCCGGTTTTTTTTTACAATTTTGACATTTTCAAAAAAATTGTAGTCAACATCCGTCCGTGTTCACATTCTTGACGGATGACAAGTTCATACGATAAGTATCACATGCCCTTAAATAATATTACGAATATAGATATCAAAGGACAGACGAAGCTAAAAATTCCAATTGGCAACATAATCCTTTTGTGGGACAGGTGAACTCGCTTCCCGTGTTTACTGGTGATCAAATATCTACATACAAATGGGAAAGTAAAAAATGGAACGTTTTATGGGAACGAAATGACCCCGCCTCGAGTATAAATCAAAAGTTTAATCCGAAAAATTCCCTTCGATAGTGCATCGCCATTTCACTCGGGATACGTTGCGACAAAAGGGCGTCGTTATCGAATTAATCCACTGGAGTACCATTACCTCAGGATTACTTTTTCTTGCATCCAGAAAATAACAATATTTATAAATAACACGTCTTTCTGTATTAAAGGCTTTGAAGACAGTTTATTAGTTAGTCACGAGAGTTTATCGACTCTAACAGACATCAGTGTATGGCTTATGATTCATCAGCATATAAACAAAGTTATTACCGAATTCTTCTTTTGCTTTACATATTTTTCTAATTCGAATTCTGTATTTCTGTCGTTTTCTTATTTAATTAACTTCCTCAACAGAATATTTTGTGTCAGCCATATAATAAAATTTGTTAATTTAATGACTGCAAACTTGGCGGTTACATGTTGAACAAATTGGAAGCTCCATATGAGAATAATTTGCGCATTCTCCTAACATGAAGGATTTAGGTTGTATATAGTTTCGCATTTCATTTTGCTCGTAAGAGTTATTGGTATATATGTGTACTTCAGCGAGTTGTTCCAACCGCGGCATTTTGAATTCATAGGATTTCCTCCATAGTGCGTTCACCAAAGATTGGGAGTAAGCTTCACGTCGTAAGTTCTGCTCTGGTGGTCGACCGTTATGAATATTTTAAAACCGATGCAGTGGTTCTATTCAAAATTTACGCTTTCACACTTTCACACTTTCCAGCATTTTTGCATATGTGCGATCGCTCCGATGAGAATATATACCACATTTTCTCTTGCGATAATAAATTTTTAAACTTCTAGTTTCATTAAGAATTCTTAATGAAACCCTTATAAAGCCAGAATTCAACATATTGTAATAATAATGAGTAAATATTTCCGTGCAACTGAAATATTTCAAACATGTTTCATTACAAAATGAGAGTTTATAACCATGAACATTCTTTGAGTAATGTTTATTATAATTCATGCTTTATAGTACAGAATGCGTCTGCATAGAATTTATACATGCAAAAACAATCAAATAAAATACTCCATTGGTTTGAAGTTTCAGACGTCTAGTCTGACGATTTTTCTACACTTTTATTCGAATAATAAAGAAAAAGGAATTTGCAAAAGATTTTAAATAATTTAAAGGAATTTCAAGAGATTTGATAATATTTCGAAAATTATAAAAGGATTTTAAGAAATTTATAGTAATTTTAAGGAATTTTAGGGATTTTTCAATGAATAGAAAAGAGTTGTCAATAGATTTTTTTCAGAGATTTCACAAAATTCCAATACAGTTTAATAACTGATCTTAACGAATTTTAAGGAATTTAAAGAGATTTCAGAAGATTTTTATTAACTTTAAGAAATTTTTATATATATTAAACAATTTTAGAACATTTACAGAAGATTTAAAAGTTTTTAAAGAATTTCAAGTAAGGGATTTTGAGTGATTGAAATTCTTTGCAATCACTTATCATTAAAATCTCTTGAAATTCCTCTAAGTCACATAATATTAAACAAAATAATAACCATATTAATTATTAATAATATGTTATTAATTAATGTTTCATGATAGTAATAAATATAATAAGTAACATAATATTAAACACTATCTATAGAATTTTGAATTTTTTTAACTCTCTAAATCTAAATTAGTGAAAAGTGAGTCCCTAATTTACTTTAGTGAAGATTTTTACTAATTATTAGTTGTATTTCACCATTTAAATTCACAGTTTTCAACTTTTCACTAAAGTTTTAGTTAAAAATAACTAACAATTAGTAGAATTTTCACTAAGAAGATCTTGATATTCCCTAAATTCATTGAAAAATCACTTAAAATCTCTATAAAATTCCTTAAACCCCCGGGCAAGGCCGTGTAAATTTCCACTGGTAAATAAATAAAAATAAAATGCTTTTGTGAACTTTTTTGATATTCTTAATCGAAAACATGCAAAAAATAAAATAAAATAAAATAAAATAAAATAAAAATCTTGTCATACTATATAGACGTCTGAAACTTCAACCCAATAAATATTTCGAAAAAATGAAGAGAATGAAATAGATATAAACGAAAAGTTAATAACTCTTACTATCATCGTGAGAGTTAATTCTAACCAGTAATGGGCACTCACTTGTCAAAATGAAATTAATGATGTGCAGCTTAGGACAATTTCGTTTGTAACGCTTTGAGAATGGGATGGAATACGAGAGAAGCAATCTCTTTTTATGAGGTTTGACCCTAAATGCTTACGCTTAGATTTACACTAGCGGCTTTAGTTCTACATTGTTCTCAGATATACGAAGAAAGCATTACAAGAGAGTAAGGATAGAAGACAGGGGATAGAGGATAAGGAGGAAGGAACGTGGACCTGCATAGAGCACGTGCGATATCAAGGCATGAGGGACGATGGTACGTGGGCATTTGGAGACTGTCGGCTTATGGACGTGTATCATATTTACGAAGTGTGCACAATCCAGCTCTTGGCTTAGGAATAATGTTACGATCTCAGGGTCGTATCATTATTCGCATCAAACTATAGCTGTGGTCATTCAGATACGGATGATCCCACAGTCCATTTCGCATTCTGTTTATAGGTGGAATGCACTCCAGGGCTGTTCCGCTTTTGATATTAAACTCAACTGCCTTCACTGCCGCCCCCTTATTCGCGAATCGTTTCAAGTTTCCGCAGAAAGTATTATATCTCACCGCCATTCTCCTTGTGTTAGAATAAACGCGGAACCGGATTCAGACTGTGATTTCCGGCGATGGAAGGTCGTCTTATCAATCATATCCATTCTAAACTTTGTGACTTATAGTTTTATGAGTGAAAATATTGACCCTCTATAAGAATACAGACAATCTACAAGAATAGACTGTTTGATAGCTAACAAATAAATCTAGAGTCAATGCTCAATGTCCTCGTAAAACAGGGATCGATCTAAAGTTTGATTTATTTCAGAAGAACCTTATAAGGAAACTGGGCGCACTAGTAACCAGCTGGCTAGGATCTGTTAACTGTTTATACCTGGGATATTGCAAACTCGAGGGAAGTTTCTCTCCTCTTAATACCTACATAGCGTATTAACACAGCCAATAGACAAAGAACATAAATGACAATCCAGGGTTCCTCAAGCAAACCAGTCAAACGCAGACATCTAAGTTCATCTTGTCTCATATAAAGTAAACTGGAATCGTAGCAACAGCCGAACGGGAATCGCGTCTAAAGAATTCGCTGCGGCTTGTGAGCGATGGTTGAAACTTTCGCTATAAAGCACAAATTCTCTGTGGCAGCTCGACCGAGCTGCGACGCGGTGCAAAGTTGCTGTCTCTAGCACCCTCAGTTTAGAGCGCGCGTACCCAACGCCTGTTTTATTCTGCACCCTTGGCCCCCTCGGTACCCCGGACATACGAGCGTTATACCTTATACGTACTGCCGCGTGGTACCGTTACGGAAATTCGCAAAGTGTCTGCATAAATCGCGGCAACTGGGTCGTGAAAACAGCCCTCCTCGAGAATCTTCCACCCTCGAGTCGTCCCCCTTTGCCCCATTCCATCCTCCGTCCCTCACGGTGCTCCTCTATCGTGGTACCGCCGCCGCCAACACCAACCCTCGTCGAGAATTCCGGACTGGTAAATAGCGAGCGAAGTTGTATGATATGTGGCTGCGCGGATGCGCGAAACTGCATCGGAGGCAGCCACTGCACGACCATCCAGTCAGCCAACCGCTTCCCATCCCCGATAACCCCCTCCAGAGACCGTCGTTTGCTGCAAAATAGCCTTCCGTTTCCCCCGAGGCCTCCTTCCCAGTCTTCCGATCGCATCGTCTACGGGACCCGGTAAAGTATTATTACGCAAATTTATAGGAGAACCGATTGCAAACAGGTACATGATGAAGGGCTGATGAGCGTGAATGCAAGATGAAATAACTTTCTTCCCTCTCTAAATCTGAATTAGTAACAAGTCGCTTGCTAATTGCTTTTTGATCAAGTTTTGAATAATTAGAAGTCGACAATCACGAGTTCAAAATACGAATCCCAGAGCTAATCATTTTAAACCAACCGGCTAAATAAATAGAAACCCAACAGCTAAATAGAAAACATCTGGATCACGAATGAATTTTGAGGAATATCGTTGTCACAATGTCACAACTTGTGCTCTAGTAAATTGATATCTGCGAGCTTACTTTAGAGTACCTTTACTTTGTTACTCTGGTTCCGACCACATGGCGAAAGCAGTAAATCTCAAATGCACTTAATTACATTCTTCGTTACCAGCGTGGCGCTCTTCTACCTCTACACTTCTTTTCATCATCTTGTTTCAAGACTTTACTAACGATACTTTTAATACAACATCTAGAAGACTCTATGCAGACCATGAATTTTCTTCTTTTTCTCATTCCACAACTGCTCAAGAAAAATAAATTGCAATTTCCACCGGTAAAAAATCAGAAAGTGAACCAGCTTCTTTCTTCAGAATCTAAGAAAAAACCACTTCAACACTAATGATATTCGGAATAGTCATAATACAATGACAACATCCAAATGTTTAAAATAGAGATGTATTTTTCCGTGCATCAAATTGTATTCTTATTTATTATTCTTATTTCTAGATTTTGTCAAATCTACACGATATATATTTTATTATCGTGAAGAAATAACATGTTTTCGGAAGACACAAATTGGAATGAATTGCTTCCCTTGCAATAAAAGTTACATATTTCTCTGTAGCTATAATTGCTGTATCGCAAGATTGATGATGAAGGATAAGATTTTTCATGTCTGATTGGGCATAAACGACAGTCGATTTCAACTGAATTTATGTGACTCGTTCACATTTCGGACCTATTTTCAATCTCTATGCCTCTGGAGTGCATTTTGAACTTGTGCAAGCGAAGAGCAGGTTTGGCATTTGACTGGGACGTTTGGGTACCAAGAATATTACAATTAATCATAATTATGTCAGCGGCACTCCTACACCGACGTCCTTACTAGCGACAGACGGTGGCCTAGATTCGGCATCCTGTCTGTGAACTAGGGTGGGTTCATACCCGGAACGTCATCAACCACCTCCGATCGAAGTCGGAACGTTACTATACATACATATGCACTCCACTGAACCTGCGCGAATTTATAATCGAATTCGAACTTCGAATTCAGACGCACCGGTTCGTTTACGATCGGTAAATAGACATCATTTACCATAGTCAGCTTCTCCATTAATGGTATTGAATTATTCGTCTTTCAGCTCGAAAAACGATAAAGCTTTTTAATTTTCAATTTAGAATTTATGCGCAATTAACGAAAAAGTTTCTTAAGGGTCGGATTTCATGGGATTTTAAGGCATTTAAAGAGAGTCATACCTTTCTATCTCTAAAAACTTTACATAGTTCTAACACTGTTGATATAATTTATTGAAGTTTAAGTTATTTTTAGACTGATAAATTGATCTCGTTCGAGTTATTAAATTCGAAAGTCTCTACTATTAATCCTTGGTAAAAACACACCAGTAAACAGCACTGAAAATATTCACGGCCACTTACGATTTTAGATATTTAGTCTCATAAAGTAGTATAGTAGTACATTTAAATTATCCCACATGAATACCAACCCTAAAAATTATTCACATTCAAGTTCTCCGCTTCGAAATATTTGTTGGTTCTTTAAATTTTGTTACTCCTTTGTTAAATTATTATTACAATTTATATTGATGGGTACATATCTCGAAATTTTGATACTATATATTGAATATTGATTACACAATTGCAATTTAACCCATTAACGTTCCACTGAGAAAAATGTTTGGTGCGGACAAAACATTTTGTTGCTATAGAAGCAACAAAAATTGTTTGGTTATGCCAACCAAATCTTGGTTCTTTCAACAAACTTTTTGTTGAACCAAGAAAATTCATTTGAACCAACAAAATCTCAGTTTTGGTTGAATTAACAAAACTCTGGTTGGTTCAACAAAAATTTGGTTGGCACAACCAAAAATCTTTGTTGCTTCTATAGCAACAAAATTTTTTGTTGTTTGCACCAAATATTTTTCTCAGTGTCAACCGGACACATTTTGTACACCTCTATCCCGCGCTCACAACTATTGCATTTCGAGTAAAAAAAAATATAAAAAAATGTATACTTATAGTTTGAAGTGTTCTCTTTCCGGTGGTATCACACAAATTATTGAAAACAAATTTTTTTTGTTCGAAAAATGCAATTTGAAACAAAAAAAAAAACATGATTTTCGAAGGAATTTTTTTTTTTAATCGAGTTTTCAAAGATTTACAGGCTTGGAATCATCTTAGAACCGGTCTAGATCGTGGACGTGATGTCTGAAATTAAAGAATATGAGGTTGTGAAGTCATTTTGAACAATTAGGAACTTCAAAATGGCGCCCGAATTGCAAAATTTTTTCCAGAAAATTCATGAATTTGTTTCTCAGAAACGAAGCACTTTCCTAAAAAAATTAAAAAGAACAAAAAATGCTTAAAATTAACCAACGAATACATTTGAATTTTTCCAAAACTATACTCTTTTAGATCATCCTATTGTATATCTGTCGAGGAAGAGATATTGATATTTTCATACCTGTCCTTATCTTTTACCAGGGGTGAAATTAAATTAAATTTTGGATAAATTTGATTTTTCTCGTCTGTCCATACAAGTTGTTCACTGGGGTATAATGTATAAGAAATACCTTTTCTAATGACAATGTAATATATAAAAAATGCACATTCATCAAAGTTGTTTACTCTCTAGCAAATAGATTGAATAAGCTTTATAAAAATTCAGCTCCTCAATTTATGTATTCTGGGTGAGTAATAATGGGAAGTATTTACGTATAAGATATACGTAAACGGGCGGCCGTAGTCAAGTATAACGTACGCGGTAAGTTGAGAGACGATTTTGAGAACAATAGGGGCCAGTTACGGTAGGCGCATTATGCATGTGTACCCAAGAGTGTTCTACTATTCTTGTACCCGTCATATTCTCAAATCGGATTGAATACATCCCACAGAAAACCGGATTTTACCAGTTTTTACCGGGTTCATCCATAGGAACTCTATAAACTTTCGAACTTGAATAATAGAAAAACAAGCTTTATCATTTTTAAAGCCGTTACGTATTTTTTCATTTATTCCGAATTGTGTAAGATCAACTTCTAGCAAACTGAGGCAAAAATGAAGATTCTTCCTTATACCTAGTTCCATTTCATATGCGTTTTAATATTTTTCTAATATTTGCTAAACGCAATTTCATTCTGTTCATAAATTCTAGTATAAGACATGAGACTGAAATTCCTAACGTTAACAAATAACGAATATTTTTTTTTCAAACATACAATAGCTGCTATTTTATAACAGAAAATACCTGCGTACAACCCTAAGAACTGCCTAAAGAAGTTTCAACCCCTCAGCGCATGTAGAATTCACCCGTCATCCCTAAATATTTTAAAAATTTAATAAAATCACCCTAATTATAAAATACGTCAAGTTTTCGCTGATAATGTTCCCAATTGATGCCAAAAGGGCATAGAAAACGTTTCATCCCATGTCTCATGTGGAATTCACCCCAGTCACCTCTAAATATTTCAAAAAATCACACTAATTTAAAAATACGCCCAGCTTTTTGTTGATGTTTTCATGTGATGCCAAAATAGCACGCAAAACGTTTCAACCCTTCAGCGCATATTCACCGAGGGGTTGAAACTTTTTGTGTATTTCTTTCTTTATTTTTATGCAACAACAAAAACCTGGCATATTTTTTAATAAGGGTGATTTTACTGAATTTTAAAAATATTTGTAGGTGTGACTGGGGTGAATTCCAGATGCGCTGAGGGGTTGAAACTACTTTAGGCAATTCCTATGGTAGTGTCCAAGTATTTTCTGCTATAAAATAGCAGCTTCTGTCTGTTTGAAACAAAATATTAGTTATTCGTTCAGGAACTTCAGACTTATTATAAGACCAGTAACTACATGTACTGCAGAATTGAATTTCATAAGTTAGTCATTTTAAGTAAAGATATGCAAGAAGGGGTGCAGAGTTTGGTTTGAGATGGGGGTGTGAAAGTGCACCCGGTAGACGTGCAATGTACGCGTGATAAACTTGTAGTTGAAAGTAATAGTTATACATAACCCCGTGAATGAGGAGTTATGAGAAGCTCTGGCTGACTTGCCGACTGGCTCAGCGGGGATTAAAACCCCGCTAACACGAGTTCACCTCGCCACGTCACCACCCATTTACCTCCTTCCATTTATACCCTTTATATACCTCTCACTTCGACTGACGGTCCCATTACGACAACACGAGAGGTGCAGCGGCCAATCCCGGGGGTACAAGTTACGCTCATGCATACTGACATGTACGAGTGTTTATATGAGATAATGCCTTCGTAGTCTCGAATAATCGTCTTTCGCCATTCTCCAAACGCACTCGATTCTCCAATAAATTTGCATTCCTCGCTATCTTTCTTTTTTTACGCATTCCGACTCGGATCGAAATGGATTTCTGTCTTCGAAGAACTATGTAGTGTAAGAAGGATTCTTATGTAATTTTTTACCCTTTTTGCACCAGGTTCTTTATTGAAAGCATAAATATAGAAAGATTTATATCTCTGAACATTACGATAATGGCGGTACTTTCTCTTTATCAAATTTTTCAAATAAAGGATGTAAACATAAAATTTTTCAGGTCAAGTCAAGCACGCTTTCAATTTTTAACTTACAAAATGTTGGTGACTAGCGGATTGGGAAACCGGGAATTTTATTTGACCGTGAAAAACCGGGAATCCGATTCCGGGAATTTCATTCTCTCTAAAACTGAATCAGTCAAATTCCACTGATTTTCAGTGACTCTTTTCTCACGATTTTAATCAGTGAAAGTTCACTGAGAATCAGTCAAAAGTCACTGAAATTTTCAGTCATCTTCACTAAAC
>UCOH01009861.1:33450-81931 GCA_900474275.1 Synergus japonicus
CTGAACATTACGATAATGGCGGTACTTTCTCTTTATCAAATTTTTCAAATAAAGGATGTAAACATAAAATTTTTCAGGTCAAGTCAAGCACGCTTTCAATTTTTAACTTACAAAATGTTGGTGACTAGCGGATTGGGAAACCGGGAATTTTATTTGACCGTGAAAAACCGGGAATCCGATTCCGGGAATTTCATTCTCTCTAAAACTGAATCAGTCAAATTCCACTGATTTTCAGTGACTCTTTTCTCACGATTTTAATCAGTGAAAGTTCACTGAGAATCAGTCAAAAGTCACTGAAATTTTCAGTCATCTTCACTAAACTACTAAAAATTTCAGTGACTTTTCACTGATTAAAATCCTGAGAAAAGAGTCACTGCAAATCAGTGGAATTTGACTGATAATCAGTTAAATTTCACTGATTCAAGTTTAGAGAGTTAAGAACTAAAAATTTTCCTTTTTATTTATTAAATGTTGTCATGAAACTTCGAGAAATTTTAAGAAAATTCAAGAGATTTTTAATGATTTTTAAAAGATTATGTGAAATTTCATGAGATATCGAATAAAATTTTAAAGATTTTCAACAGATTGTTCTGATTTTTAAAAGACTTCGTGTAGTTTTTAAGGATTTCATGGAATTTATTGATATTTCTAATACTATTAATGTATTTTAAAGAATAAAAAAGTATTTTAATTGTTACTATAGAATTTTATAGAATTTGAAGAAGTTTCTAGGAATTTTAAGAGATTTTGTCAAATGTTAAGAGGTTTAGAAAGGTTTCTGGGATTTTAAGGAATTTCAAGTTTTTTCGTGGAATTTCGAGGAATTACGAAATTTCAAAAGGTTTCTGAGAATTTTAAGGGATTTCAAATTTAGTCATGGAATTTCTAAGAATTCTCAGAAAAATAAAGAGACTTTAATGACTTTTAGGACTTATTGTTTTGGGATTTTTAAAGATTTTTTGAAATTTGATAAAATTTCTATTAATTTTATACAATTTTAAAGAATTTTATGGAATCTGACGAGATTTTTAATACCTTTGATAGATTTTTAAATGGTATCGTATAGTTTTAAAGAATTTGGAGAATTTTCTGAGTATTTTAAGAGGTTTTCACGAATTCGAACAGATTTCAAGAGATTTTTATGACTTTTAATATATTTGATGGGATTTAAAAGATTAAAAAATTTTTCAGGCTATTTCATTTATGGATTTAAACATTTTTTCATGTTTTATCAAAAATCACAGAAAGGCCAAATTAAAAAACGGCATAAATTGGTCGGAAGAAAAAGTGACCGGGAAAAGACTGGAAAACATCGGAAAAGCATCGGGAATTTCGATTTCTTTCATCACTAGACACCTTGGATATGTAAGAATGTAAGCTTAGAATAGAGATAATTTTCTTTAGTGAAATATTTAAAATATTTTCTTGAAATCTTATATAATCCTAGATTCCTCTCTGGTATATAAATTAAAGATCTCACGATTTTCTGCATAAATTCCCTGGGAAGACAACTTGGAAGTGGTTCGAGCGAGAATAGAGTAGAGTGGAGTGTGGAAGATTAGAGAATACTAGATCTTTATTAAATCCTACAGCTAATCCCATCGGAGCTAAAGTAAGCGTGCAAAACGAGGTTCAACATACGTGTGAAGAACAAATAAAGTATGAAAACTTTGGGAATACCCAAAACTGAAAATCAAACATGAAATAAAATGTAAAATTTCTTGATCATCCTAAGACGCTTTTTTCCGATTATTAGAGGACTTTATCCTAGGTCTGAGCCAGGTTTAAAAATTTCAACACGTCTGGTGGTAAACAGAAAGGAATCAATAAATTTATAACGAGAAAAATATAAAATTATTCTTGAAAAATTGTAGACTGGCCAATAAACATATATTTGCTGAATTATACAACCAAATGTCTGCATCGCATCGCATTCCTTATCCCAGAGAGAAAGAGCTGAAAAGGCAGTAAAAATGTGGCGGGAGGAGAGTGACTAGAGGTGAAATGAAGTGGATTTGAATAAATGAGGTGAATGGGTGAGATGAATGTGCTAAGTGAGGAGAATGAGGTGAATGGATGGCAATAAAGTAGATAAGGGTGAATGCGTGGGAAAAGCAGTTCACGAGGATTGTCGAACGCTTTTATGTCGAGGAAGAAAATAATGTTTTAATCATATTTTCACAAACTGGAAAAACATTCATGCAATACGAGAAATCTAATTATAAATTAAATATTTCGCATGAATTGCCGAATAACATTGATAACATACTATCTGAGGTTACCCGTATGTTCTAATAAGAAAAATTGACGTGACGCTATCGTATTTCTGATGAAGCGAAATGAATTTGTTGGAGTCGTGCAGGGAGATATCGTCTCAGAGTTCTTCGTTTCATCGCCAAGACGCTTTGATTCGTATCGCTCTCCCCATGAAACGGGATTTCCGTACAGAAGGGGAGATTCATCTCGGCGATAGCAGAGATACAGCAAAGACTAGAATCGATGAATAAGAAAGGAAGAAGGACAGCCTAATTTTCTTGCTAAACTGCGGGGTTGGCATAACACACTGTTCCATGCCAAAAAGTCTGAGATCTGATGAGGAAAAATCAAGATTCAAAGAAAGGCCTTTCATAACTAACCCGGCTTCATTATCGGTTTTTCCTTGAAATAGATAAGGGTAAATAAGGAAGTAATTGTCAAATTAACATCGACTAGTTTCAACCATATTATGTATACCTAAAAGTCTCAGAAATGCAGTTTAATTCAAAATCTAGACAATTGGAAGCTTGAATGTGGAAAACTGAAAACACGGAAATTGATGAGAGTAGTAATAAAACTGTAATGGAATTCCGAAAGCGGATTTGACGGACATCTGAAAAAGAATAAAAGTCTACTGCTCGCGTGCTGACATATTAGGAGCATCCGTTTGTTCGTCTAGTTGCCCCGAGGATGGATCGTCCAACGAACCGAGTGCATAAATCAAAAGTGTCGATTGAAGAACGACTACGACTTGGGATTACTCTGCAGAGATTGCAGAATGCAATTTCATAAACTGAGAGAGGTCGCCGCTTTGAGTGAAGAATGTGAAAAGCTCGAATCATTTATCATTATTTGTTGATTTGAATTAAATACTGTCTTTAGACGATTTCAGTAGTAAATTCAATGTATGGTCAGACAAATGGAACAATATTCTTAATAATATTCCAAAAATCGAGAATAAGTAAAATTTTAAAAAATAAATGTAATGAAATATATGCGTAATAAAATAGGGTTCGGAATATTGTGGCTTATTATGAAATTTAATGCAGAAGCATTAAAAGCCGTTAATCTTCAGAAGTGGGTGCTAATTCTCGCAAGCTAGGAGTTGAGTTCAGGAAGTATCGACTTTAGAGCAAAAAATGTAAACGAGAATTTGATAGCCTCCGGCTCGACTTAATTGGATTTTACGGGAAAACGATGGATACGGCAATTTTTTCATGCAGCCACCTTTTTTACGTCAGTAATATTTTCATTTATTTTCGTGGTTAATAGCAAGTCTATTTAGCGTATAAACACTAGTTAAGTAAAATTGCTCCTGAAACTTGAAGCAATCAATGAATCCTGAGAAGTGAAGTTTATTTTTTTTTTTCCAGCTTTAACTATTCAAAATATATCTCCGATTATTAATTGACCTTCGGAACTCCCAGTTGTTATGAAAACAGAACATTTGTTTCTATTAAAAGGAATTGGAAAATACTACTCTATCTCGATTCGAAAACTTGGTATTATCTTTTCAGAGGCAATTTTAATATTAAAATTATAGAGAAAGTATAAAAAATGACGTCTGAAAGGACTTGGAATGTAGAGTGCAATAAGTTGGGGCTTTGAAAGTATAAAGAAACAGTGATAAACGTTAAGTAGATTCCATTAAAAACAGAATTTAAGGTATCTTCTTACACCTATCAATTTCAAATCCACGTAAGCCACAACTTTCATAAATCATATTTTAGAGTTTGCTGCTTATACGAAGAATTCATTTTACTAGTGGCATCGAGACTCGAGAATGTACCCATTTTACCCTTCACATAGGTGGAAGCTATGTGCAATACTCGCTTTACGACGGTCAGATAGTATGGGGAAGAAGATAAAACATTATAGACTCTCGACCATCCATTGGTCGTTCTATGCGGATGTGAGACAAGCGATCGGTACTCTCACGATATAAACGGAAGAATATCTACGTACTATATATGCATCGTAAATGACGGTGGTGTAAAAGTCGAGTACACTAACTTTTCACCATCTTTTGTGCAAGTCGTTTTACTTCTCTCGCACTTTACTCCTTTATAAATACAGTAGAAAATTGCCACTTTAATATTTCCTCTAATTTGGCTACAAATTTACAACGACATTAAAAGTAATCGCTGGGCAAAGCAATACACAAAAGAAGAAAAAAAATTTCCAATTTACAGAATGCAAAACCTTTCCCATAAATTATGTTTGGACATAAAATAGATATTTGACATATTGGTCTGAATTGAAAAATTGAAAAATCCCCAGAAAAGAGGCGGTGATAACATGAATTTAATCCCTCGCTGAATTTTTAAGTAGTTTTCAATTTAGCCATCAAACCTCGAAGATGACGAAACATCATCAAACGACCACCAAAGGATTTCATTAAAATGACATTTAACACTGACATTTCATGACAGTGTTAAAATATCCAAAATTTGGTATTTCGAGAATGAAAGAACTGCATAAAATGCAATTGACGGGCGTGAAGTCGCAAAAAAGCTCAAAATAATGTCAATGCTTACGTTTCGAGACAATTGCGACGACCTCGCAATTATCTTCTCCCGGAAAGAATGGCGAGAGGAAGAGAGAAATCTGCAATAACAGAATGGCGTGGGAAACTCGTTAACCGGTTCCACCCTAAAAATGCTTCGTTAAATGGCACGTGGAGAAGGACCTGACCGAGTGCCGAGGACCAGGAACTCGGGAAACACATTGGATTTACGAGAGCAGATGGAGTTAATTATTTGGCGCTACGGTGGAGCGCGAAATAATTACTGAGATGGCAAAACAAGGGGCCAAGAGAAGTCAAGTTGGCGAGGAGATGTGCAAGATAAGGGCACTCCAAAAAAAGACACCTCAAAGAGAAATATTCGTATGAGTGCATACCGCACAAAGCCACCCCAAGAAAACTAATATCACTTGTCCAGTTTTTTCACAGTTAGAATTTACTGAAAAATCCATGAATTTCATTTGAATTTGAAAATCAGTAACTGTTCACTGAAAGTCTATCTCTGTAAAACTGAATCAGTCAAATTCCACTGATTTTCAGTGACTCTTTTCACACGATTTTAATCACTCTCTAAATCTGAATCAGTGAAAAGTCACTGATTCAAATAGCTAGAATCCGGTCACTGATAATCAGTGAAAAGTTACTGATTCATTCAGTGAACAAAAGTCACTGATTGAATAAGTACAAAGGAATAATGTGGACCGATAGTTGGCAACACTTGTATACTTTATTGAAATTTGTAAAGGTTATATCGGTTCACTAATTAAATCAGTAAGAACTTACTGACAATTAGTGACTAATTACTGAATTGATCAGTGAAATACTTAATCACTAATTAAATCAGTGAAAGTTCACTGAGAATCATTCAAAAGTCACTGAAATTCTTAGTAGTTTAGTGAACACTGAGAAACTCTGTGTTAAGAAAATTACTAATATCGATAGCAAGTAGGGGTAAAATCCCAAAATTGAGACATTTTAATACAGAAAATAATAAATTTTACTGTTTCAATAGTAATTTTTACTATTTAAATAGTAAAATTTATTATTTTCTGTTTAGTGAACATTGAGAAACTCTGTGTTTGAAAACTTACTATTATCGATAGCAAGTAGGGGTTAAATTCCAAAATTGAGACATTTTAATACAGAAAATAATAAATTTTACTATTTAATTTTTCCTATTTAAATAGTAAAAATTACTATTGAAATAGTAAAATTTATTATTTTCTGTATTAAAATGTCTCAATTTTGGGATTTTGCCCCTACTTGTTATCGATATTAGTAATTTTTCTAACACAGAGTTTCTCAGTGTTCACTAAACTACTAAAAATTACAGTAAATTTTTCACTGATTAAAATCGTGAAAAAGGAGTCAATGCAAATCAGTGGAATTTGACTGGTAATTAGTTAAATTTCACTGATTCAAGTTTAGAGAGTAGTAGTTTTTCAGTGATCAATGGGTATTCAGCAATCAATAAGTATCAGCAATCAATAAATATCTGCAATCTGGATAGATAAAGTCTATATTCGTATATATACCTATTCAGGTGATATACTTGGGATTTTCTACTCGACCATGGGGTACAATGTGGTGTTCTAGGTATAGTCAAGCACAATGGACGAGTTAGCTAACTTTCTGTATAAATCAACTGCGATAACGATAAAATTGTAATGAGCGCAGAGATCGCGAAATTTATATGTCTCCCTGCGGTGCTGCGCTCTACGGAAAATGGGAACTACTTAGCAGCAGTTTGGTTGGATGAAACTTCCATAGATTCTATGTACTTTTTTAATAAAATGAATAATTTCTTATACAACTCTTATATTATTCGTGATGAATAATTTATTGCCGTATATATTACTATCGGGAAGTAGTTACCAAGTAAATATTATTCCACAAATAAAGTTATTGCACAAAAGAGAAACTATTGTTCAATTTAAAAAATCACCCTGTTATTCACGAACAATGAGGAATGAATATGTATTAATATCATATGTACCGTCAGAATATAAAGGATTATTTTAATTCAATGAAACATTCTTTTTTGTGAGCGTAAATTCTGGTCGAACCAATGATTTCATTTATAACAATAGATTTTTCAGTGATTGGAGTGTATTTTCGGTATATCTATAGCTTCTGATTCGATAGGATTTAGAGGCTTAATAACATACGTGGTACGTGCGTCGGATAAAACTGGACAAGTGATGACTTGGCACGTGGGAGTTGATCCTCTATTTTTTATCAGGAAAGCCATAAACCGCAAAAAAAATGTTACGAATTGACTAACAAAAAAAAATATATATATACTGTATATAGACTTCAGCGGTAAAAAGTCGGAAATAGTATTACAGATGTTTTCAGAGGAATTATTTTTAATTTCTTTTCTAATATAGGTCAATATAGTACATGATATAGCTGGCATAAAACACATCTAACGTTGAGGAACTTGATGAAATAAAAGAAAGGCTTTTCACTCATTTTTTTGTTGAAAAGTCGCAATATGAAGTGAAATAGGAGGCAGAGAGAATAAAAGGACAAAGTCGTGTTGACGTTTCGTTTTCTGTGCTCTTTTTCCTAGAATAAAGGGCGGCAGACATTTGAATTAAATCAGTGATCGCGTCACTGTCGCTCATAACGACGTCCTTTTAATTAATGAAATAGGGAACTCAGTCTCTCGTTCGATACGAGTAATCGCTTTTATGCTCGGCTTAATCCGAAATTGATGTGAGTCGTAGCGACAAATAAACTTTTTTGAAGTGAAAAAAGTTCTTCTCAGGTAGAAACTCCTGTTAACAAAGGAGTTTTGAAAGTACGAACTTGAAATCAGAAGACCCTACATTTAAATCAGGTGACCTAGATTTAAGGGGAACGGCTTTTGAAAAGTGCATCAATTAGTAGCTAAAAATTTCTTGAAAACGTAAAAGTGGCATTTCTAAAATGAAAACAGGTCAACAGAACTGATCAACAATGTTCCTATTCAAAAAGGGAGAATGAAGTTGAAAAATGGAAAAAAATGGACTGAAGTTTCAGACGTCTCTTCGAAAGGTTTTTTGTTTTCAATTTGCTGAATTTGAAAACAATTTTCAGATTATTTTCATTGTGTGAAATTTATTGTGATTTTTGGAAATTTCACTCAAAAAAAGATTTTGTGCAACAAAATATGTTTTGTTGGCTGTAATAAGTTTTTTTTAGTTCAACAAAACGATTTGTTGGTTTAACAAAACGTTTTGTTGACCCAACAATAATTTGGTTGCACAAATATCAACAAAATTATTTTGTTGTCCGAACCAAACCTTTTTTTCAGTGTTTGAGGGATTTTACTATTTACTGCGATTTTATTGAATTTAAAGAAATTTAAAACGATTTGCTGAGATTTTACTGGAATTTAAAAATATTTAACTAGATTTCATGCGAATTTAAGTAATCTTAAAGGATTTAATGATATTTTATGGAATTTTATTATAAGTAGCTAATTTGATGATCTTTTAAAGGATTTCAAGAGATTTTACGACCTTTCATTGGATTTTCAGATATTTTAAGCGATTTAATGAGATTTCATGGGATTTTATGGGAATTAAGTAATTCTAAGGACTTTTAAGAGATTTAAGGAATTTAATAAGACTTCATGGGATATTGAGTACTTTTAAAAGATTTTACGAAATTTAAAGGAATTTTCTGAAACTTATTGAGGTTCCTGAAATTACACCCAGAGAAAAAGTTTGTTTAAATCAAATAAACGTATATTTGCCTCAGAGTCAACTAAAAAATATCTTTGAATAAAAAAAAATCAAAGAAAAAATATCTTTGAATCAAATAAATTTTATTTAATTCAAAAATATTTTTTAGTTGGCTCTGAAGCAAATATACATTTATTTCCTTTAAACAAACTTTTTCTCTAGGTGTAGGCGAGGAATTAGAAGTTCTTATAATTTAAAAATTAAAAATTCTAATTTATTTTGCATACTTCTGATTTTAAAATCCTTTGATTTGAAATTGTGTAGAATCCTTTGTATTATTAAAAAAATTTTTCTTGTGACAGGTTTTAAGTCTTAACTGGTGTTTTGATTTTAATTTATAATTTTTTTTTTGTTATTACTCTAAAATGGCATCAGTAAATTAAGAAAAAAAACAGTTTCTGTCCCTTGGTTTCTATTTTCTGGATATTATAAACAAGAAAATGGAAACAAAAAAATTCATCGGAAAAGACGTCTGAAAATTCAGTCCAATTTGTAAGTTCACATTTTCAGAAGAATGATGGATCGAACAATTTCTCTTTTTGCTTTCCACGCTAAAAAAATGTGCAGTTTGTAAAGAGTGTGACAGGAACAGAAGTGTGAATTTGATTCATGAAGAACCCTCATCTAGTCGAGAGCGCACTTACTTTTATTTTGCCTGTAATAGGAGGCTTGTTATACGATCTGTAGGGGGTACCTCTAACCTGCTGCTTTAATTGACGCGTTGGAGCAGAACCGTCGCTGAATTTACGATGGTGCGAGAGGTGCAGGGCGAATTAATCCTACAGTGAAATCTCTCGTTGTTACGAAAAGCCTCTTGAAACGAAGAACCATCCAACGAGTACGAGGAGAAAGAGGCAGAGGAGGTTGGTTGCAAAATACATAATCTCTCGCTATCTCTCTTACCTCATCCCTGCGAATGAGATAAAGTGGTAGGGATACCAGCCGCCTCTGATTCTTCGACCCGTCTCGTCGGGTGCTCGAGTTCTCTCGAATTTACGGTCAATGATTCGAGCCAGGCACACCCGTGCACTTGCTTCCTTTTTTCCCTCCTTCTTGTTCTATGGGGTATTCCATAGAAAGTATTTTATTACGAGAATCATAAATTTTGAATTTCATTTTCTTCAATTTTTCAGGCTTTTCTAACCGAATATAACATTAGGGATATCATCCACTTATCACGAAACTTATTAAATTCTTTTAAAATGCCTTAAAATCCCTGAAAATTTCATGAGATCCTTAAAAATCCACAAGATCTTTGACAAATTAGAAAAAACCTCTTGAAATCTTAAAAAATTTCCTAACTTTCAACACCGAGAAAAAAGTTTATTTGAATCAAAGAAACATTTCTTTGATAAACGATCAAAGAAAAAATTTCTTTGAATTAAATAAGGAAAGTATGAAAATACGGGAAAAGCTTTGCGTATTTAAAGAAAATGACCAATAATTGGGAGGGTGGAGGAGTTGGTTAACCACTACCGATTTCCCTTTGTATGTGGAAATTCTCTAATTTCGAGAAACGTAAGTGCCTTTTCCGTAGAATACACATCGCCTTAATCTATGCGGGAAGGAAGTACATAGTTCAGAGTGCCTAAAGTTTCATGGACCTAGGAAGAGAGACGAGAAATGCACGCGTTTCTAACTTTGTATAGAATACATTTCCTTCACGTTGTATTTTCTCTTGTCATCATGGTCTTTTATGCTTCCTCCGCTTTCCGTCTTAAGCAACGCTAAGTATAATAAATACTAGCAACAAAGAGACACAGCGAATTGAAATAAT
The DNA here is from genome assembly GCA_900474275.1 of Synergus japonicus. Taxonomy (NCBI): domain Eukaryota; kingdom Metazoa; phylum Arthropoda; class Insecta; order Hymenoptera; family Cynipidae; genus Synergus; species Synergus japonicus. The sequence continues at coordinate 43,742 of UCOH01009861.1, forward strand.
AATTTCAAGTTGCATCAGATTTTCACGATTCAAAAAATTCAAGAGATATTTCATGAACTATGTAAAGTTCATTTAGATGAGAATTGGAAGAGAAAGTCATGAACAATAGTTTGGGGATGAACAGAAGAGGAACATGTCGTTGCTACGGAGGCATCGGCACTGCAGGCTGGTGACGACCAATTTCATGGCCGGCACGAACTTCTATCTCTGGAAATTCTATGTGGGTAATTCAAAGAGTTCAAATTCTGGCTCGTGTTCAAATCGCCTCTTCCTTTAGGTTGGAAACACGTGTACAACGTAACGTGATTGTCGTCTCGATTTCTGGCATTAGACACGAAAATGTCTCTTACCCGCTTGCAGAATTGGAATTTACAGAATGGCACTGACATTCGACATGACATTAAAGTACATGCATGGAATGTGATTGCTGTTGAATGAGAAAGCAACAAAACCATGATGAACTCAGATAAGGAGACCTAGATCGGTCCCTCTGAAAATGCTATCACTAACGATATTATATGGACTATTAGTTTTGGATTGAACACCGCCGAAAAAAGGCGTCTCTATCCCGGCTTGTACTGCGCGAAACTTCGGTTACATGTAAACGCAATTAACTCGCAACGTTCCAAACTGGGTCAAACGTAACGCCTGCATCGTATATTATGGCGTAGGCAAGAACCTGATACTTAGAGAACCTCCTTGTTTTACCCGGAAAACAGCTAACGATTTTCAAATTCCGGAAATGTCGTTTCACTTCAATCCTTCGTTAATCATCCAACTTTTAATGAGGATGGATATCCGTCATTCCTCATTATAGCTCGAACTAATGAAATTATTCCAAGTTTAAATTTACTTATTTCTAGACGCCAGTTTATTAATCACTTTCTGGATTCTAGATAAGAATTGTCTTTAAAAATTGTAATTTTGTCTTAGATTCACTCAAGAGATTACAAACGATGTAAATTGACGATTTTTTAATCGTTCATTAGTAAATTTCAAATCAAATTGAAGGAATACTTTAAACTTCATAACAAGAATTAGGCAACTAGCTCGAGAAATAAAAAAAAAAGAGTTTTCAACTCCGGAAGATTAATTACGATTCAAACTTTAGAGAGAAAAGCATATTCAACAACGAAGATTCATAAAGCAAAGTCTGCCTGTTCTGTATTTTGACTAATTACGATGGACGAAAGGAAAACAACGAAAACAAAATTCTACAAGAAAAAAAAATACAGTTGAAGCTAAAGTTGAGTCCTAATGGTGTGCAGACAGCGCTGTCCTCCACTTTGTTCGCACTTTGAGCTATTTTAATAGTTGAAATAATGATTGAACATTAAGGTAACGGTATTTTAACTTTCCCCGCCATCGCATGGCTGAAGGTAGCTGTTAGAGATGAGAAAAGTTGAAATGGGAAATGGAATTGGATGCATAACCGGCCGAGGGAGAAACGAAGCAAAACCTCTACCGCTAGTCTTGTCTCACTTACTTTTTCTATCTTATCTAACATCTTATTCTGGCTTACTCGATTTTATATCTGGATGTTTTCCTTCCTTCAATTATAATTACGCACGAAATTGCAAATAAAAAAATACTCACTGAAACCATGAGAGTAACTCTTTTCAAGCTGAACTTACCTGAAACAAAAAGAGAAAAATGTCGTTAAATTTACATAATTACCAGAATCACCACATAGACTATTACATTATCTGCCTATATAGATCATTATAATCAGCGAATCTCGAATCTTATGAACCTCTGCTGGTCATTACAGTACTGATGGATAAATCCTGCAATAACCTGATAGCGTCATCATCAACAATATAGTCTTCTATAGATACGTTACAGGCAATATCAGTCCAGTATGCACACTGTTTTCATTACCTTACTTGTAATAGACACACAAATATCAATCCATGTTACAAATAAATTTACCTACTCTATTAAATCAATAAATTTCAAATGAACAGATCTAATACCTATTATTATGAATCTAGAAATATATATTACATAATCAATACTACACATGGACTCGTTGCCCTTTTGGTCGAAATTATCTTCACTCCAGTTATGTTTCGTTTAATGCACTTCGTGAAATAAAAGTTGGCAACATTTGGTGGATGTTTGGCACGTTTTCGTGCATCACTGACATTAGGGAGAATATTCGATGCGACGAAGTATGAATCTGTCGGTGCGATTAAACTGCGGGTTTGTAGAGTCAGGTGAACACAAAGAGGGAACTGGAGAGTGGGAGGCTTTAGGGCGGTTTGGATGTCACTGCATAACGGCAGCCATTAAGATAACGTGGTCGGGGTAATTACCGCGAGACGAAGCCGTGTCTGTACCTAAATCCTACATTCGCTGGCAAACAACAGTCTCCATCATATCCAAGATCTTCCAACCGGGTCCTTAATTCAAGGATCATCTCCAATTTCAGTATCGATTTCCTCTCAAATGTGGAGACCATGCCAATGGTCTCTACTAGTTTGCTCTAAAGCATATCTGCTTATTACGCTTTTCTCTCTCTATCTATCTCTCTCTCTCTCTCTCTCTCTCTCTCTCTCTCTCTCTCTCTGTTATTTCCTAACATCCTTGTCTCCACTCCATCTATACTAATTAAGATCTGCCAATTATTCGCTGGAGATGTACAAAAGAGACGATGCACCCATTCTCCCCTAATGGCCAATTCCATGCTAGGTATAAATTCTATCGCGATTCCAATTGAGTTCAATTACCCTATTCTTGAGCTTTCTATATAAGCTACTACCAGCTTATAAGCTAAGAGTTGCATAAACTCTCATACCTTGACACTCTCAGTTCTGTAAATAACATAGTTGAGGAATCACTTAATACTTAAGAGAACAACCACAATTCAATTGTAAAACCATATACCTTTAGAAAGAATTTCGGGAATGGGTAGAGAAGGGAAACAATCTAGACTAGAACAATTTTACTTTTGAAAGCATGCAAGTTTCAAGTTGCAATTGCTTCCATTCCTTCCGATTCAGTATTCCAATATGCTATGGAATTACAATATTTGAAGTTTCTTTCCCAACTACTATACACTCTGTGCAAAGAATATTACCCTAAAAGCTTTGAGAAATTATGTGTATAAGAAAAGTTATATTTAACAAAATCTTTATTTTACAAAGTTTCATCACTATTTCCTCAATGTTTTATTCATGGAATTAATTGATTTCCTTGAATTATTGAGAGTAATGGTACGTTATTGAGTTAGAGAAGAAAGTTTTCCGTAATTAAAACTTCCTAATGTTTATCTCAGTTTCACTCATCTAAAGTGTATCCATCGTGGAAACAACTTTTATCGATTCCGGGTTGTTTTTTTTTTTTATAACTTGTCGAAACGACGCGATTGAAGTACTAAAATAAGTCGTGCAGTTGATTTCCCAAGATGAAACCAACTCTGACTTTTCTGATATTTCCGAGGATAGTCCATTAAATCCGACTTGTTAGTTTGTTTTTTTATATTCAATTAAAAGACTTTTGTATCAAGTAGCTGAGGGTAAAAGAATAAATGAACTCAGTATATACATAATTAATTAAGGAGTACTTTAAGGGGAGATGGTATTTCTTTCATGCTCTCTATACAATAATTGTATATGTATTTAATTTACTCGAGCTTGCTTTCCAGAGTGAGGAGTGGGAGAGTGTGAAGAGTATTATAAAGTGCAACGTAATTGAAGAGATGAGCGCAAAAGGTATTTGTGATTTGAAAAGATTTCAACATGGGCTGCATTGGAATTCGCATCACGAGTTTCTTACTTTGCGTTTCCTTTATTCGCATTCAAACTGAGGAGTTGCCGTTTAAATCGAAAACTCTCGCTACAAGTAAGTAATCCTAATTTATGTTTGTACATTTTCTTTTAAAATATTCTGTCCTTGTCCATTTTTGTGAAAGAAAATCCAATAACTGTGTAACTTCATATTTTTCGAACAAAGAAAACTTTATGGCTTTGATAACAGGAAACAAAGTAAAGTGTATTCTCAGAATGCAAAGAAAGTACGCTGAAGATTGTATTGTGAACTACTTTTAAAAAAAATCTTTTGAAAAGTAAAAAGAAGTTGATATAACAAAATTACATCATCTTCAATGACCTTTGACAATATTACAAATTATAAAATTATATTATTAAAATTTTACCTAAATGTTTTGTTTTATTTTTAGTGTCGTGCTCAGGAGGAAAAATTACACAAATTAGCTACAGTGGAAAATGCTTCGGAGTGATTGGAGAAATTTTAAATGTTGAACTAGTTCCTTGTAGGAAAGTTGCATTCAAATGTATTGAACACCGAAACACAGATGTTCGAACTTGATATCATATTAAAGTTCTACAAAGGTAAAAAACAAATGTTTTGTGATTGAAAATAAATAATGTTGCTTTTTCCGTAACAAATGCTAAAGATTGTGCAATGGAACATTCTAAGAATTGCGCGAGTATTTATTTTTATACAAGGTCAACGAGCATCATTAAATTATTGTAGATGTGAATGTAATGTGAATGTGAATGTGAATCTTTTTATGCAGACCGTAAATTAGAAACTGACAATATACAAACAATGTTCATAATCATATTTCAACCTCAAAAAGGATTACGCGTAATAAATAAATTATTTAATAGTAATTTATTGGAAATTATAATCTAGTAATTTAATTCTATTGCAAATTGCAAATCGCAAATTGCTTTCAAAGTTCAACGCGTGTTATTGAAAGTTGTAGTATATTTCATGATTTTCACGTGAAATACTGTCCTGCTCTGCTAATTATACACTATTAGAATCACCTATAGATATTATCCCCGTGTTGAATATACAAGTTCGCATAAATTAACAGAGATAATTCCATGAACTCTACTGACGTTAATTAAGGCAATGGATAAGCTAATAATTAGCCGATTAGCTTTCAAATGGCCCTAGACCTAAAGCCAACTTTGTTCCGTATCTTGTGTATCAAAAGCTTCGTAATAGAAGATGCATCACGTTACAAGCTGTTTGATATCACCTTAAAATGAGTATCGATCTTCTTCGAAAATGAAGAATAAAATTCTTTTTGATGTCAATAACATCATATACCAGAAGTTTGAAACGTTCAAATGAACGAAATATTTTTCGCGAATTCTATTTTATCCAAAAATATTCTTCCAATTAAAAATAATAATATAGACATTACAAGTTTCTTTAATACAGAATTATTTTCGATGCAAATGAATCAATACTATAAATTGTTTCTAGTTTAAAATACAATAAAAACAAAAATTCGTTCATTTGAACATTCAGAACTTTTCTAACATTAACACCCTCCTCTACATAATAATTAATATCTCAATACTTTTCTCACTTGATATTTCGAAAAGTGAATAAGGTAAGTATAATGATTCATAAATTCATCCGTAATTAAACAGATAACAAAATCTCGCGTAAAATCTTAGAGTTCTCTGCCTCTTCCTTTTTGCAATTAATAGATACTCAAGAGAATTTCCGATTCGAGAACAAGCGTCTTTGTTAAAGAGGTGCCAGATATATTTTACCTTCTTTATCCGATTTAATTAAATCATGAAAGCTTAAGAAACAGAACCTTTGTAAAAAAAAAAAGTGTTTGAAACGTCGGCTGCCAAAATGAAATATAAAACATCTTAAAACACCTAAGGAAGGAAATGTGTTCATATTCGCATTTGTAAGCGAGATAAAGGATGGTTAGTAGAAAAATTAGCTTCTCGGGTGAAGACGGAGGCAAGAACGGTTGAATCTGCATAATCTTGAAGGAACTCGGCGCTCGGTTGAAAAAAGAGAAATTGCAACATGGCAAAGGGAGAAAATATAAAGGAGAATAACTAGAAGGAGGTAAAGCGATCGAGAGCCGAGAGACCGAAAAGTCTGATCCACATTCGTCTGGATTATGAAACACCTCCCGCAAAGCTCTAGGACCAGATAAAAGACGATGAGCTGCCTGCGCACGGCTCTCAGGGTTTTGCACCGATCGAAGTATGCATATTCTCTACTCAAATATCGGCTTAGGATCTTTTCTTAAATATGGGAAGGAACCTCGGCTAATATGAAACATCTAGTTAAATATGCAGCGGCATGACTTGAAATGTCGAGTTTAAACTTCAAAACTTTTATCCAGAAGTTCAAATACCACAGAGACGACAATTTTTTACCACAATAGCAGCTTTTTATATAAATGAGAACTTGCCCAATGAAATCAGCTATCTAAATATAAAAATATAAATTTTGAAAAAAAAAAAATGAGTGACAGAAATATATCAAGTTTTCTGGTTGAGTCAAAGTTAAAGAAAGTCATTTCGTGAGTGGAACTAGTGGTGCGATGTACGGATTAGATGAAGTGTCGAGGGGACAGTTCTGGACTGTTTCAGACTGACGTACGAGTATTACCCAGCGGCATAATTGCCTCGTAACTCAAGCAGCCCTCGCTCTCGACTCCTAATAACGATAATACCAGTCTCGGTAACGGGCATTTTTAACTGCCGAGAATTCGGTTAAGCCAAGGTAGTACCTGGATACTTGTCTAACTTCTCCCGAAACTCTGCTCCTCTTCTTATATTTTTCCCCTCTTTAGCCCGCAGCAGAATATAATCTCATGTAAAATGTACAATATATTAAAATTACGGGAAAGATCGATTCCATAAATTATTTTGTCATTTTGAAAGACCAGACAAGTTCTTTTGAGAGAATAAGGTGACACAAGGCAAGACAATATTCTTTTTGTTGCACATTAAGCTAGACATCGGTTTATCTGGAACAAAGACATTCGGACGTAGACTGTGAGGCGAGTCCACATGTCAAGACACGTCCAAGGACTATAAAATGGGAAGTAATTGAGAGAGAACACGATCCGTCATTCTTTTCGCAGAAAAACTCCAAGACGTAGGAAAAGGATATTGCTTCACAAAAAACGCTGACTTTAGCTTACAGATTGAAGCTGGAAACATAAGAGAGAGTGAGAGAGAGTGAAGAAGGGAGGAGAGGAGGGCAATAGATATATAGCACATGAACTTAGAATGTGCCTGTAAAAAAAGGTCACGTGCACAGCACCTGACACTGGTCAACTTTCGTCCTCTCCTAGAGACACCAGACCTCTGTCGACACCCTCTGCCTCCTTCGGCATCAACAGACATGCTAACTTCGGCCTTGTGCAATTTACACATCGTGCCTCTATTCAATCTTATAGCTTTTGCCAGCAGTCCTTGTATCTGAATTCTATTTGAATACATTACGCGCAGGCATCAGAAGGGTTGCAAATACTAACCGTGCGTTATTTTCAACAATCGGATTGAGAGGTTGAGCTACTTCAAAATAGTTGAGAAACTGGTGCAGCTACACAATTTGTCATTTCCTTACTTGCTGTCGTCTCTTTTTGCAAAATATTGCAATACGTGACCTTACTTTCTGATTCAGAATGCAGGAAATAGTGTTGGCTTGCTATAACTAAAAATTCCTTGTTGCTGAATGTGTAACTGGAAATGAACGAAGGAATTTAGAAAGATTACTGGACCAAAGTTCTTGGAGCATTACAAGAAAAATGTTTTAAATTAGGAAAATTGGTCTTGTTTTAAAGACAATAAATAATAGATGTACAATAGACATAGATAACGATAATTTGCAGGTATTTTGGTCATTAAATTAGAATATCTAACAGCGTAAGAAAAGCAACGGATTTGAGCTCTAAAAGCATTATAAAGAAATCACCAAAATTCAACCCTCGTTTCGCACTTAAGAGCTTTTCTTCTATGTTGAGAAAGTAAACAAAAAAAGAATGCGGAAGTAAAAAAATGTTATTGGACGACAACCAAAGTATAACGAAGGTTCTGACCGATAAGATTTCCTTTGATGGAACGAAAAAAAGAAGAATAACGATACTCTCATTCTATAGAAAAGTTAACGGTTTTTATCAGCCAAAACTTTTAGTAGGAAGACTATCAACTTCCTTTATAAATATAAATGAAATAAAAATAACTTCAAAGAGAAGGATTTTTAATCATTTCACTAATGTATAATATGATAAAATTGGATCAAAGGAAACAAGCATCAAAGATTAGGTATTTTAAATTGGCAGAATGTACTTTATAAAGTTTTTTTTTTAAATATCAACTCAATTTTTCCATCAAACGACATAGTTAAAGTTCATTACGACCAAAGCTTACTTTCATCTCCCGGGTTTTAGTTTTGGTTTCCTCTTAAAGCAAAGTTTCGTATTGAAAGTAAGTTTTACTATTCACTACATGAAAGAAAAAATGATGGCAGCATGAAAGAGTCGAATGAAACCGTGATAGGAAAAGAAAATCGGTTCACTGCCTGAAAACACATTGTTGCTTTCGTTTTTCGAGGCGCGATGTGCGGATCGGTGAAATTAAAAGTGCACAAAACCGTGAATAGCGAAAGATCGGAGGGACGAAAATCGTCAGCAAGAGAGAAAAAGCGTAAAATAGAAAGAAAAAGAGGAAAATTGAAGAAAAGAGGAAAATAGAAGATAAAGAGAGATTTCGTGTTTGAGAACTTCAATATATAAGCACTTAAAATCTAGAGCTTGTAAGACAAAGTCTTTGAAGAGTATTAAAGATCCTTTCTGTGCCTTTACTTCCAAACTCAAATAATCTATCAATTAAAATCGACTTTAATTACTATACAAAATTCGTTCTAATTAATTGAGCAGAGCTATTGCTAAAATATTAAAATGATAAACTAGAGTGAAAATAGCAAAGGAGAACAGAAATAGAGAAAGGGAGTAAGAGTTCAATATCGTCACATAATACACAGCTTGCTCTTATTGTAATGTGTCCTGGCGATTATTGAAAAGCGTGGCAAGAGCTACTCTTGCCAACGGCGTGGCGCAGAGCAGGCTTGGCCAAGTTATTGGCTCTGTTTCTTCTAAATCCCATCCAATATCAAAGTTAATATTGCCGGCAACGACTCATTGAACTCTGACGACGAACAAGAACTATGGTGAAAAATCATACTTCTTCCAACCCTGTTTGGAACTTCCACGGCAGACTAGTTCAAATGCACACGCGGTTCCACAGATTTCATCGTGGGAGGCAGTTTTAACTCTTTGCATGAAAGGTTAGGTCCTTTCTCTAGATTAATTGCATTTTCTCAACTCCGAATTAGATTTTCAAATTCATTCTGCATTTTCAAGCAACTTCGCCTAGCACTCTCCGCGAATATTGTAAGAAGTTGGAATTTCCTTCAATAAATGAAACTTGTAATTGAGGACCTGAATACCCGAACAGCTCAAGTTTTGATTCTTAAATTGGCCTTTAAATCTTGAAAGCGGGAAAACTTTATTACCTAGCATTGCACCATGAAGTTAAATCGCGAATAATTTTTCCGTTCCTTCAAATCTTTTTTTAAGCACAGTATTATAAATGGGAGACACACTGAGAAAAATGTTTGATGCGGACAACAAAACATTTTGTTGCTATAGAAGCAACAAAAATTGTTTGGTTATGCCAACCAAATCTTGGTTCTTTCAACAAACTTTTTGTTGAACCAAGAAAATTCATTTGAACCAACAAAACCTCAGTTTTGGTTGATTAACAAAACTTTGGTTGGTTCAACAAAAATTTGGTTGGCACAACCAAAAATCTTTGTTGCTTCTAAAGCATCAAAATTTTTTGTTGTCCGCACCAAACATTTTTCTCAGTGCATATTTATCAATTGAAATAGTTTAAGACAGTTTATATATGCGTTATACATAAATGCATACAGAAGATCACGAGGGAAGCAAACAAAGCAAGATTCTTGGCTTAATGTGCGTAGACGGATGGGAAATTGCTACGTTTATCAGGGTGTAATTACAGGAAAGATGGTTGTGGCGCTTCAGGATGAAGGGCGCGAGGATAAAGCGAAGTGCGGTTCTAGCTCACCGATGGAAGGCACGACATAGGTACGTATCTACCTATATTGAAAAATTCCACAGCCCCAACCGTCTTCTCGGTAGTTCTCGACAGAGATTGATGCGAGGGAATGCAATTTCCTCAGGCTCGGCACGTTTATCCTTCGATGCACCTTTCCGAACGTCCCAACGATCTCTGCGCCGACTTTCGCATTTGTATTAATGCGATCAGAGTGGATTCAAGAGGAAACTCTTCTCAGTTGGAAGATGCTAAGTTTCCGGAAGCGCAAGCTTACCTTCCATTATCCCATTCCAAAATTCTAAACTTAACTAATTCAGCACAACAATCCAATATCAAATATGCATTAACTAAACTTCACTCTACTAAAACCGAGGCTAAAACAAAAAATTCATTTTTAATTATGAAAAGTTCGCAACTTTTATAATGAATTTTCTTTTTTGTAAAAGCACGAGACCCAAAATTCTGTTGTTTTAAGTGTTTCCATATAATGTTGAAAGAAGGGTAAAAAAGTTTCATCCTCCCCACTCTAGCATTACACTTAAAATCAACCCCTAAGTGATTCTAGAGTGATCCCAAAGTGTTAGGGGGATAAAACTATTTTGGGCTTCTTTGGACAGTAAATTGAACCATTTACAATAATACAATTCTAGGTCTTGAAGCTAGGGGATTATTAATGATCTTTTTATTCTTAGAGGCTCCATGGGGGGGGGGTGAAACTTTTTTGAGCTTCTTTTGCTTCTTTCTTTTACAAAAAAAAAAATTTCCTTGTAATTGTTGCGAACTTGAGTTGAATTTTGTAATTATCAAAAGCACTGGATATGATAACAAATCTTTTTCCAGACTCTGAGTAAATAATTCACTCCATCGAACAGATTCAATATTCGTTAGTGACAGAGATCGGATGTAGGATTTTACGACGTTCGAGTCTCAGATCGAGGTTTGTAATGGCGTTTTAAAGTAATGACATCGTCGTCGAAAGGCAGAATTACGCCCAGAATCTCGACCGCGTATTTTTAATCCATCAAATAAATGTTATTTTCACCCTCGCCAATCTTATCCGCCATCGGATTCTGAATAGGGTGAAATGGTTAGAAGACTTTTACATCTGTGATCACTGATGCAAAAGATCGATCACTGATCGATCGGCGAATTTTGCTAAAGCCAAAACGAACCGCGTCGGGTTTTCTACGGGTCTGATGTTTTGCGTGTTTTTTTCCGTTTATGCATTCGCTGTCAGTGTAATTATAGATTTTTAATCAATCATTTGAAATGCAAATATCTAGGACCTAGAATGGACGAATGCGGCAATGAAAGCCGAGAGTTGAATGTGGTGGGGGCACGAAATCAGTAATACGGGCATAAAATTTTCAAGGGAGGAACGAAATCAATACTTCGATATCCGCAGTAACGGCAGCTGGAGTTAACAAGGGTCTGATTGAGCCGAGACCGGCTGCTAACTTAGAAGAACGCACAAATCCGAAAAAGCGAGTTTCTTTTCTATCATGCTCGTTCACTCGACGAGCAAAGTCTCTGTAAGTCCCGTAAGTTCGTCTTTGCTAATGTTTTCATCTTGCGAAAGTCCTAAGTTGGTAAAAAGTTTTTCGAAATTAAGAAAAATAATTTGTGACTATAGAAGGAAAAAACCCCTCACGTTTCTTGAGAAATTGGGTAATGCGGATAATTTACAATAAATGTGAACGGTGGAAAAAAGGTCTATATGAAGGTCTAGCAACATTATTGCAATAAAAACGAAGAAAATACATTTTAAAGAAAGACTTACTGAAAGAGAGGTAATAATACGAAAAATTCAAATATTCCTAGGCCATTGGAGAAGTATAATCATACAAATTTGATTACGAATGCGTAGTTCGAATTGGAACTATACGACTGACAATTCGAGTTGTGACTAATCATGATCAAGTTGTGCTCGAAACATTTGCGAGACATAAAGGGTGAATTGTAAACTCACTAAAACATTTATAGCACTAGATTATTCAAAGTGTATCAACTCACGTTTGTGAAGCATATATAATAACATTTCTGCCTGTTTACAAGAAATTAACAGCTACATAATTTTGGATGGAAAAATGAGTATTTATGAAGTGCACCTTTATAATTTAGGCTCGAATAATTACCCTCCTCGCCGGTGCAAGCAATTATATCGCAAGAACAACTTGCATACAGCATGTATATATCGCGAAAGTTTAATCCATCTCGAGACCCGCAACAGCAGCAACAGCAGCAGTCGCGGCAGCAGCAGCAGCAGTACCTCTAATACTAACACCAGCATCAGCATCAGTGCAAGTAAAGCAACAACAGTAGAGGCAACATTCGCACAATTTGGATGCGATGCTCAGTTGATTAAACGCAGTCTAAACCGTTGGTGCATAACACGGAAAGCGGCAAACACTAAACCAAGACAGTATTTCCTATTTTGGCTGTTCGTGTTTCCTACCGCGAGTCCAACCTCCGTCCTCTTGCCATAATTTCGTGCCACGTCGTGGCTTGACTTCGCGTGTGTGAGTAATTAAGAAGGGCACGAGGAGTGTCTAGGAGTGCAAGGGAGCGAATGCGAATCATAACCGTGACCCTCTAGTCACGCATATGCAGAGGGTGAAAGAAAAATTAAAGCTCAAGGTGTTTCGCTCAATCTATATGTACACACTAAATATCCAGGTGTCAATTTTTTATCCAAAAGTGAATCAAAGTGTTTAGACTTCAATATCATGAAGACGTGTACAATATGCTATTATTTGCCAAAATTTCATCAAGATATTGTAATTACTGTACATGAAAATTTATGTGTATGTGGATATACCTTTGCCCTAGATTTTGACAAGAATGTTTAGACAACAAAGTTATGAAGTCGTAAACCCAGAAATGATCAATTCTAATCCGAGATTGTGTGTATTAAAGCAGCTGTTCGCAGCTGCAATTGCTGTTGCTTTTCCCCTTTTACTTGGTCTACTCTCGAAAACCATTACGACATTTGAAGGGGCGGTCGTAATATTCCGCCTATCCGACCTTAACGCATGATATTCCCAGATGAGACTTGAACTAATTTAGTCTGACTTAACTGGTGCATTACTACTAAATTCACACTAGTATGCATTAACCCCGACTTTAGTTTTAGCACCCAAGTTGGTCTAAATACTTTCTGATGTGCACTGAATGCAAATTAACAAGTACTTCTTATCCGACAAAAAGTTTAATTAGGTCAATCTGATTTTAATGCAACTCAAATATAATAATTTATGCAGTCGAAAGTAAATGAGGTAGTTTCATCATATTTGCGAAATTCCAAGTTATAAATAAAAGTGTCTAAATCAGAAAAATTCGAAAAAATACTCAAATTAATGCATTTCGTGCTTCTAGGCAATGAAATCTACCAAAAGAGTTATGGAAATAGAAAGAGGGAACTAAAATAATTAGACAGAAATCTGTGCAGAATCGCGCATGTCAACAAATGAAAATTTCGCTCTTTTCATAAGCGTTTCATATAACAAAGTTTGTTGTTTCAGTAAAACTTTGATGGGCACGGAAGTTTCAGAGTTTCAGAGGTAAAGAAAGAAAACTAGAAAATAATACGGCATGAGAAACAAAAGAATGGTGGAAAGGGAAGAACGGAAAATCCGGGCAAAGTCGACTATTCACCTGTTGGCTTTGTAGGGTGCGAAACTTAGTGCGGAATACTCAGAATGCATGAAAGCAAACTCGTTAACTCCACTCATGAGGATGACAGGCGCAAATCGGCAAAGCACATCATTTTTGATCAGAATTCATGACTCCGGGATTAGGTTTATGGTTCTCAATGAAAGACAATGATTTCTCGACTGCTTTTCACGGCCCTATCAATATACGCTCAGTGTTCACTGATAGACATAACTACTATATATGTCCAGATAAATGGCTATGCACATGGTGTGTGCGAGTGCCATTACAACACTCTATTCACGTTCTGCTACAGCAAAAGCAATTACATATCATTCGGATATGAATACGAATGGATACTGAACTCGAACGCGAATAATGAATGCATGCATCAGGATACATTCCGCTCGTGTTTCCGAGCGATCTCTTTCCTCCAAAGGGCAATTTTAGAGAACAAATTTTAATGTAAATTTCATCGCGCTTCGAACCAAAACAAAGAGCTATTGTATGTATAGCTGATAAGCAAGACATAAACTAGATGGCGGTTAAATTCTAAGATAAAATTAGCAGTTATTTTTAGGAATTAATTTAGGTTTTACTTATTAGATATATTAGAGACTTTAAATAGAACAGAACTTTTCTTTTTATACCCAAGTATATTGCCTCATTTTTATAATTCTCCATTTACATTTCCAATTTCTTCTGTTCCAGAATTAATTCTCCAAAATGTACATCACAACTTTTCTGTGTTTCCATATTTGCAAACCGGTGTATTTTCTACTTTGCATTTCCCTAAATTTGCATTCTCTGAAACTTCCACATCCCTTGATTTGTATTATTCTAAATTTGCATTTACACTACTTTACATTCTATTAAAGTTCAACGCTCCACAATTCTTAATTTCAAAAATTTATATTTGACCAAACCTGGGACCTGAAAAACTGATTTCTGTTTGGATCCTAGTTTTCTAAACGTAAATTGAGTTTGAAATATTTATATGGTAAAAATACTTGTCAATATTCCTGCCCTGCTCTTTATTTACCGAATAATTGAATAGCCGCGTATTAATAAATTCACGATTAATTGAATTAGTAATCAAATGAAAGAGATATACGAAATAAATATTCAACGAAAATGTCCATTCAACTAAAAGGATTGGCGCCAACCGCCGGTTATAATATTTCACTACTAATAAATCTGTATGACCTACAAAAATATGTCTATCGAAGAAAAATGGTTTTTTCTGTAATGCTCAGAAGCTCGTATTTTTTGCAATTCTGCAAAAACAAAATTCAATAGTCGTCTGTCACGAATTGTACCCTTAAAAGGAAGAAATAATTCTTGAGTCACGTGCCATGTGTTTCTGGCCTAAATCTCCTAAATTTTTTAGGAATAGCGTAGTTTGTATGCTTGCTAATAAAGCGGAGAGGGAGAGAGAGAGAGAGAAAGCGAGAAGGAGAGTTGATGGTCCTGATAACCACAACTGAAAGGCAAGAGAACGAAAGAAAAGAAACGGATGAAGGAAACTTTTCCCCACAAGAAGAGCACAATAAATCTATCGACGGGACAATCCTATGGCTTCTGGAAGAAAGATTTTGCTATCTCACATCTTTTGTGAGAATTCGAATAGCGCTGGATCTGTAGCCTTGCCATTGTGAGCTTAGTCCTTAATTCCATCCTGGTAGCAGCGAAAAGACGCGAGAGACTGGCCTCAATCGATTCCTATTTCAGAGATTCGGACCAATCTCAAAACTAGTTAAGGATATTATTGAATTGTCACGAAATTTCTGCCTTCTCTAATTTTGGTTCATCCAATTTATAAGAAAAAGAAGAATAATACTTCGAGGATAAAAAATCTGATTGGTGAACACAAATACTATCAAGCGTGGAGAATACGTCACACAATGAAACGAGATTGTAACAAAATGAGATTGTAACGGCTTGCAAATTGAAGCAGTTATTAATGAGCTGGCATGTGATCAAATTCTGATGAGTGTTATTTAATGTGATGTAAAAGTAATTTGGGAGTCATTAAGCGACATGAAGAGACTGCGTTACTTGCGCAGCAAATATTTTTTTAGAGCGAAGATGCAAATAATCAAGTGGAATACTGATTGTCAACTAATCGAAAGTAATACAAATGGATATTCAAGCTTAATATCTTGCACGGAGAAAATGGATATTCAAATTTAACATCAATAGATAGTAAAAAATTTAATTACAAAATATATTCATACTAAATATCTTCATATTCATCCTAAATATCTAGATATTAATCCTAAATTCATCCATAATATCTAAGATATTGAGGCTGAATATCCAGATACTGCGACTGAATATCTTAGATGTCTCTCATATAGTTCACTATCCAAGATATTAAGCTTGAATATCCATTTTTTTCCATGTGGATAGTGAACTATACGGCAGCCATCTAAGATATTCAGCCTCAATATCTTAGATATTACGGATAAATTTCTTTTTGTACATTTAGGATATTAATATAATATCTACAGATATTCAGGATTAATATATAGATATTTAGGATCTTTCTAAACTTGAATCAGTGAAATTTAACTGATTATCAGTCAAATTCCACTGATTTTCACTGACTTTTTTCTCACGATTTAAATAGTGAATAATCTACTGGAAATCAGTGAAAAGTCACTGAAATTTTTAGCAGCTTAGTAACGATTACCGAAAATTACAGTGACTTTTGACTGATTCTCAGTGAATTTTCACTGATTAAAATCGTGAGAAAAGAGTCACTGACAATCGCTGGAATTTGACTAATTCAATTTTAGAGAGATGAATATATTTTGTAATCAAATTTTTTACTATCTATACACGGAGAAAAATGGATATTCAAGCTTAATTAATATCTTCAATACTGAACTATGTGACAGCCATCGAAAGATACTCAGTTTAAGTATCTGGATATTCATCTTCAATATCTAGATACTCAAATAACGTGATTAACTATTTAAGATATTGAGTATACACGGAGAAAAATGTAGATAGTAAAAAATCTAATGTCACAATATATTCATCCTAAATATCTAGATATTAATCCTAAATATCCAGAGATATTCATTCCAACTGTTCAAAAAAAAATGTATCCATAATATTTAAGATATTGAGGCTGAATATCTAGATACTGCGGCTTGAATATCCATTTTTCTCTGTATATGTGACAACTATCTAAGATAGTCAATACAGGATGAATATCTGGATATTTAGGATGAATATATTTGTAATTAAATTTTTTGACTACCTAGGTATTAAGTTTGAATATCCATCTTTCTCAACCAATATTATTATGTTGTTGATATACTTACGATTAACTGAAGTCAGTGATAGTTAAAATGATATGCACGTACCTGAAACAAAAGAAAGAGAATAGAATCAATATTGGTGAAAAGATACCACAGGGATTGTGAGGCAAAGATCGTTTTGAAGTGAAGAAAAATGGTAAGGATAACGCTTGGAAAAGCGGAACAAAAGTCTGTAACGTGAGTAGCGCATCGGGTGGGATGGAAGTTTTCTATTTATCGAAAAGGAGGCCGCTTTATTTCGGTGATAAATCAATTGTCCATATATGCGATGCATCGAAATGGGTTGGTATTCATTCGGTATGCATAAAACGGTTCTGGCCATCCCCTATTTCGATCCCCACCTCTCCGATCACGCCGTTCGCAGCCAGCCCCATTCCATCTCGCCAGCCTTGTTGTATATATGTATATATGTATCGAGTTCCGTGTGCCGTGCGGCGCGGCGCGGCGGCACTCTGCAAGTTCCGTAGCTTGCGGTTGGGGTTGTGTGTAGGCGTTTCTGTAGTACCGCGTACGTGGAAGGTACGCGTCTTGTACACCCACGCTGTCAATCCAACACGTGCAATTTTAGGCATGTATGTGACACGCGCACTACACCATCTCTATTCGTAAGTGCATCTTCGTGCTTCCTTCATACCACGAAATTCGTGACTCCTCTAAATTATAGGAAAATAAAGATTAGGGCTTCAGCGCCCGATAATTTCGAGAAGGAAACGATTCTGTGTATGAACAACACGGAAGTGTGTATTCGCAGTTTTTCTAAGTATGGGAATAAAAATTGGAGACTAGATGTAAGTAATGAGGGGGTTGCGATGTAAAATTGTTTCCGTTACATGCAAGGGTACTTTTTAGGAATACTTCATCTGCGCATGTGGAAAAATTTCACAGCAGACTTAAATTATGCTAACGCCATTATAATTCTTATTACACGTGACTATTTCTGCCCTCCAAATGAAAAATAGCCATAACTGCGGATTGGATAAGTCACCTTTAACTTTTTTATATCTTAAATAAAATTCATAAAAGCTCTTCTTCTAACCGCTGATTAGTTAGGCTGTCCCACACCAGTACAGACTCATCAAGGCGGACTAGATAGAATCAGTAAAAAGCCAGGAAATTTTTTCACATGGAAGCTGAGAGGGAACTGTATGTAATGCAAAAATGATGAGTTTTCAAAAATGTTTAAAATATGTAAATGCAAGGTAATTCAATTCCAGAAGAGCAATATGTGACTGGTGTAAGTTACCTTTTCTTGAAAAGATAGAGGATCTTGCTTCAAAATCATCACTATGATGACCTAAGAACTTTAAGCCAACATTCCCTTTAAGCATATCTTCCACTTATGGCAGAGGAGCCGAGCATCAGTGAATTTCTTTCTTCACGAGAAACCACTATTGTATGTAAACTTAGCAAGTCATGGTAGGATTATATAGCAGGCTTACAGACCCATGATATTTGTTCGCGGTGAATAGCAATTTCTTGTTATGAAAGAAATGCGTGTAGAATAGGACGTAAGACGCCTTGAATAAGGAGTGAGGATTTTAATGAAAGTCTAACGAGTTTCCTTTTTGCAAATTGTTTTTCCTTATGATTTCGTTTCGTAATGCTTACGCAGATGAAAGGGATTCTTATAAATTGTCTGTGAGTATGCTCATTTATAAAATATGAGATAAGTGAGGAGATGATAAGAGAATATTTTCAAATAAACTTATTTGTCGAATTATCAAAAATTATCCCGTTTTTTCCGGTCGGGCGACGTGTTTCATCTCCAGTCTCGACCAAATTTAGAATTTCGAGTAATAATTAAAATCGAATAATACCAATTTTACACTATTACATATACAATAGGACTCTGAGGTTGAAGGGGTGGGATTTGAGCTTCCGAAAGTGTTGTGAGTACGTGTACTAGGTTCGGTGAGAAATGTTGGTAATCACCATTATTCTTAAATCTCATTAACGCCTCGGTGCGAACGTTATTTTCCGCACTCGAACGAACGCACATGGGGCTAGCTTCACCACCCACATATTTCCGCTTATACCGAGAGATACAGTTAAATAAAGGTATTGCTGGTAAATGCAAAAGCGACGATATTAAGCGAATAAATTGCGGTAAGCGTTAACCAACGCTGGACGGTCAAATCTCGAAACTTTTTACGATTTTTAGAACGCAGGTGTAATGTGCTGTCGAGCATCTCATCTAATTAAATCGACATGCTGCAATAAAAATACAATTTCAAGCTGAACTTTACAAAAAAAAAAATTAAAATTCAACTGAAAAAGTAATTGCATTATTGCCGGAATTCAATCGCGTGGAACTGTAACTGGAAAATAAAAAACGACAAATTGCTTTATAGAGGGAAATGAAAAGCAGAAAAATCTATTAAATTGAATAAATTTGTTTAGTAATACGACTATATTTTTATCATTTATACCTTTGACTTTGCGAACTATTGATCAACTAAATAAGACGCTACTTATCTTAATAGTTTAAATTCAAAGCGTGAACTAGAATTTGCACTCACGCTGACTTTCAAGGGTCCTCAACAGGTTCAAGGTATTTGAGTCTGCCTTTGGATGTCATGAAAAGCAACATTATCAAGTTGCTCGAAGAAGCAACACCTATAGCTTGTCGCTTGTTTAGATGCATCGTTAAGTAGGTATACAGACGCTACGTGAAACGATGCTTCAGTCAATGCTTGTTTGTATGTATATTAGTTTAACATGAGACATTATGTTAACCGATCGGGTTATGATGTGCATACATTGTATGGTACATATCATTTTCAAGGATGAAGAAGATGAATACAAGATAGACAAAGTCTAAGGTGTCCTACGTCATCAATAATGGAGACACTAAGCAATGGAAAGTACAAGCGTAAACGGCAACACCACTACTAACACCAACGGAGCTTTATCCGGTTAATTAACTGCAATCGGAAATTGCTGGTTACCAGATAGGCATGAATTTACTGGCAATTTCCAGGAATAGACTCAATTAGGATCGATCGTGAATACGAATCGCTGTCGCTAACAGCATCAGAGAGCTTGATGATGATTCATTTTCAAAATTATAATTGTGTACATGTGTATAGTATATTGTATAGTATTATTTGCAATAGGACCAATCGTAAACGTTGAATTATTCACGTCTTTAAATTCTCGGAACAGCATATATTAAAATACTTGAAACATAAATCGGTGATGTATGTAAAATATGTGCTTTCTGGGAAAGGGGGACTTTTTCTGCTGTAGTAGAATGGTTTATATATTAGGAATATACCCGAAGCGTGGCAAATACTAAAAATTGCAACTCGCTAAAAAGCTTTAAGTGGAAAGTTGGCGAGCATCGTGAGCTGTCGCGCCACAGCACATCGTTGGCGGCAGATAGCTTCGGAAGAAGGAAGTAGTGCGATCAAGCACAGTTCCGTATATGGATCCGACAGATAAGATACTATACCTATATCAGATTTAACCTCAAGCATCAATTTATGAAAAATGAGAAGTAAATTGTTTCCACCTAACATCACTCTTATTTAATCCTTCGAATTTGCTGTACTTATCGAATTAATATTTCTCGTTTTTGAAAATATATGACGTGATTTAAAACATTGTTATAGCGTGGAGATTATTATGTTTCATAAAAAAGTTAGTTAAAGAAAGTACCTTTCTCATTCATTCTAAATTTGATGACACAACATTTTTCACGCTAAAAGAAAGATTCATTTCGAAGCAATTTGCAAAGGTATCCAATTTTATATTAATTGAGACATTGATTGATTCCACGAGATTTATAACTAAAGTTTCCTGAGATGCTTTACGGAAGAGAGGTGCTTAATAAAATTTAATGAAAGGGAACGCGATTCTGTCAGTATTGATATCGCAAATCATCCCTTCTTCAGAATCCCAAAAGCCTTTTTGAGGGTCTGAACTTTCATATGTGCTTCGCTTATTTTATGCCAAGAAGAATAACGGCTTTAAACTTTATGACGGAGCTCGTTGAAAAACTTTTACTAGGTATATTAGTACAACGAAACGAAACGAAGCGAGCGAATGTTTCACCTCGTATAGTTCCAGAATCGAATGCCGTAAAACAAGTGGGAAACTACAAACTACAACCTGAGTGTACTCATTGTATGTTTGTATAAGTGAGAGCACAGATACAACTACATATTTAGGTAGAGTTCTATGTCACGAGCGCAAGTACGTGACGATAAGGTAGGGTCGTAGAATTTTTCATTTCAAAATTTCACGTTTTATTGCGACAGCGGTAACAGCTAGAGTTTCGCGCCAGTGAAATTCCTTGTGTGTCAGGTAATTTGTGAAAATTCGTATTTGATACGTCGGGAACTCAAGAACTGTTGCTTTCAAGATAGTTGGACGTAAAGCGCCAGCAGGCAGTTACAATCACATCAACCTAAAGTATTCCAGTTTCAGTGTCTAACACAAGCTCTTTTAAAAAAAATTCTGCACCTACTCACCAAATCTATATGAAATAAATGAGAATTAAATGAACAATTATATGACACTTTAATACAACTTATTTTAAAGTTTCGTATACGTACTTTTATTAACCCGTGCGAAAAAATTTTGGGACAAATTTAAGAGCATGTGATACTTTACCATAAGAGCAAATTAGTTATACCAATTATACATTAATAATAATAAATATTTTTAGCTAAAAAGAGTCAATAAACCTTCGTATATATGATGCGAAGGTTTATTGACTCTTATTTATAGTGATGCATTTGAACGAGAAAATTGAGAAATGAGCAATAACAAAAAAAGCTCTCGTCTTTTTTTTTAAATCTCATATCAGTGAGTTTCTCGGAAGCTCGAATATATCGTGTATGATACATATATCAACTGTTTTTTGAATGTGAAAACTGAAAAAGTGAAAAATTAAAAGTGTCATCACTGTAGCAATAAACCTATTCTAAAAAGGTTATGGATTTCGACGAACTTCATGTGTTAACTTAAAACAAACTTTCATGCATAGTTTGAAATGAGCAAGACAATTGAGTGTCCCTATCGTTATGCACCACTTCTTATTTAGTAAAAATATTTATTATTATGAATGTATAATTGGTATAACTAATTTACTCTTATGGTAAAGTATCACATGCCCTTAACGACATTTCATGCGATTCTAAGTATTTATAGGGAATTTAAAAGAATTTTATTAAATATATTTAGATTTTATAGAATATTAAGCGATTTTACGTGATTTCGTAGGATCTTAGTGATCAAGAATTTTAAATAAATTGACGCTTTTAAAGATAAGAAAAATCTTTTGAAATCACACTGTTAAAAAAAAACTGATCAAAATCTAATATACTGTGAGTGAAGTCATTTGAATATACCGTAAATTGAGTTTAATGTACTTTCTATTAACATTAATATATCTTATATTAATATTAATATACTCTTATATTAATTTTAATATACTCTCATATTAAATCTAAAACAGATGGTAATATATTAAATTTAATTTACGGTATATGCAAATGACTTTACAAAATGTATATAAAAAGTATATTAATTTTGTAAACATTTTTAACAGTGCAGTTAAAATTATTAGAAATCTCTTAAGGGAATGTGATACTTTACCATAAGAGCAAGTTTAGTTTCTGCAACTTTACATTCGCAATAATAAATATTTTGCAACATATTTATTATTGCGAATGTAAAGCTGCGAAAACTAAATTGCTCTTATTATGGTAAAGTATCACATGCCCTTAAAATTCCATAAAAACTCCTCGCAATTCTTATAGAAACCTTTTAAGTCATGCCAAACCTAATGAGATTTGAAACTATAATATAATGAATATGAAAGATTTTCTAGACATTTTTAGAAGCACTCTTTTAGAGGAATTGCAAGAGATTTCTAGGAATTTTGAGGGACGTTAACGATTTTTAAGTAATTTTTAAGAAATGCAAAAGATTAAGAGGATTTTAAAAAGATTTCGTAGAACTTTGAGGGATTTTAGGATATTTCGTGACACTTTAAAAGAATTTATGCAATTTTGAGAGAATTTTAAGAATTCTAAGGCTCTAAGAGATTTTAAGAGATTCTAAAAGTTTCGAAATTTTGAAGAATTTTATAAGAGGTTTCTAAGATTTTTCAAAGATTTAAACTAATTTAATTGATTACTAAGGATTTCGCGGAATTTTAAGGAATTTAAAAAGGAATTTTAAATGTTATCGTAGAATTTTAAAGAATTGCAAGAAGTTTCTGGGAATTTAAAGATGTTTTCACGACTTTGATCAGATTTCAATTTCAAGGGGTTTTTATGCCTTCAAAATATTTTATGGGACTTGAAAGATTTTAAAATTTGTCAGGGGATTTAATAATTGAGGAATTTCAAAAAAATTTGATGTTTTTTAAAAGATTTTTCAGAATTTATAAGGATTTCGAGTCATTCAAAAGCCAATCAGGTTCTAAGTCCGTCTAATCGTCGACACAGCGTTTAATCGAGTTAATTTTGGCATGAGCAGCGCCTCAACCATTTCCTTCCGGGAAAATGCATTTTATATACGAAAAATGATTCACTCAATGATTTTAAATGGGAATAAAAAATTAGTCAACTCTGATTCCCCGACAGGATAGCATCCATAGCCTGACTGTGCATTTGGATGACGTTGTCGTTGGACAGTTTGGTTGGTCAGATTGGTGGGTCGGGCATAAATCAGGCTCGGGTCAGAGGCAGGCGACGTAGCGCGGTGGGGTGTAATTACGAGAGGGGCTGATTATACGACGCGCCGTGACGTGGTGCGGCAACTCGACGACCCGAAACGACGAGGGGGTGCTAGTCTGCACACACTGTACGGCAAAAAGAGCCGCCAATCTACATACATTTACATCGTACGGGTTTTGTGCACGGCGGCGTTGTCCGTTCCTAGTGAGCCAATTCCTCCCCAGGTAGCTCCACACATACAGCGATATACTTATCCGTTCCATTACGTATGTTTTTTTTTCACAAGACACGAGCCTTTGGTTATTAAACCCAACCCCTGTGCGTGCGAACTTTCTCTATCTTTGCTTTCTCTAGTTAAAAACTAACCCATTTATGTCTAGAACAATTATTTATGTAAAGAATATTTATGTCTGTGTTAAAATCTATAGAGTAAGCGAAACATTCTAAGAAAATCGATTGCCTATAAAGGAATTCATATACTCTCTAAATCTGAATTAGTGAAAAGTGAGCCACTAATTTACTTTAGTGAAAATTTTTACTAATTATTAGTTATATTTCACTATTCTAATTCGCAGTTTTCAACTTTTCACTAAAGTTTTAGTTAAAAATAACTAACAATTACTAGAATTTTTCACTAAAGTAAATTAGTGACTCACTTTTCACTAATTCAGATTTAGAGAGTAAATATCCTCCTATCATTCTAGTTAGAGAAAAACTACTCTCTAAATCTGAATTAGTAAGAATTTACTAATGAAATAGTGCCGATTCGTTTACTAATACACTTTAGTAAGCATTTTTACTATCTATTAGTTAAAAACTACTAATTCATAGTAAAAAAAAGTACTAATTCATTGAGTAAGGCTCACTAATTGATTTAGTTACCGTTACTCAATGAATTAGTAGTTTTTAACTAATAGACAGTAAAAATGCTTACTAAAGTGTATTAGCAAACGATTCGGTACTATTTCATTAGTAACTTCTTACTAATTCAGATTTAGAGAGTATAGATATTCCAAATATATTCGACGAAGTTTTACGCTTACTTTTTTCGAAGCATTTCTTTTAATTGTAATAACCGTGAGCACGTGAAACTCTCGAGTAAAATCAGGAAAGCAAAAGAACCGACTGTCAAATCAAGTTAAAAGTCACAGCTAGAATTTTAATTATTCTCGCAGCGCTTTACTACGAAAAGGGTAGTCGTGCGAACGAAAAAGTGACAGAGTAACAGTGAATAGTTTTACCACATGAACAATAATTATTTCGCAACGCCTGGTAAAAAATTGTGTGATTGTAGATTTAAAACGGTAAAACATTACAAGAGCATTACAAATGTACTGTAATTTCGAGTTCTTCTGTCCTTCGTCGCGGTCGCTTGGGTAAATGAAAGGCTGAAAGCACATTTAAAATAATAAAACCCGGGGAAGTCGGCCGCAGAGATTTTTTTCGTAATTACATAAGTGACCCCATAGATTTTGTAATTAGTACATTAGTGATTTCGTAATTAGTAGAAATATTGACTGGTTGAAATTAATTTTTCATAATGACCAAATACTTGTCTTCTAACTATATTTTTCTATTTTCTTCACCGAATTAAAAAGATGTGTCATTTCATTGTGCAAAAGCTTCAAGATTGGAAAAAGACTGGTTGAAGCCTCCGAGGGTGTCAGTATCGATATATCGAGTAAATACAGCGATTGCCAATTTTCCGCTAAACTTCAAAACTGATACTCCTCGAGAGGTTAATCGTCGCTGGCGGTCTCGTCATAAAATTTCCAATATACATTTTACGAGGAAAAGAAACGAGCCAAGCGATGCAGAAACGGTGAATACCTACAGCGAAAAGAGAAAGAAGCTTCGCTTGGGGTTGGTCGGGTTTCCCCAGTTTGTCGGGGCGATATGATAGCCGCTTGTATTCGGTAAGGCGGCTGCAGCCATGGCTCTACATAGAAGTCTTGATTAAAATTTTAACCAGCCACTCTTGCCCTTTAAATTTATGCAGTCCGGTTGTACTATGGTAAATATAAAGATAATGAATATACATAAATATGAAAGTTACCGAATCCCGCGATTCCCAACGCTCACTTACACAGGGAGATAATTGCACTTCTCTCGGTCCATGAATACAAGAGTTTTTTTCGTTCGACTTTCCGTCTTGCTTTCTTTTTTTCCATCGTTCTATTTTTCTTTTCTCGTGAACCAAAAGAGCATTTTTACTCAGACTAGTTCTCCGTTGGCTTCGAGAGTAACCTCTAGCTCTAGGGCATCGCTGTAAGATCGACCAAACGATCGTTCAAGGGTCTTTTTGCCTTTGGCGGGACATTCTTTTTACATGAAGAAAAGAGGAGGATACAAGAGAGTCGGAAACTATTCGATGCAAATTGCTTGCATTGGATTACTTTTCCTTAAGATGAAGTCAATTCAAAATTGGGGCTGATCGAAAAATTATCAACAAAATTGCAAAAAATTTCTTCCAACTGAGACACGTTCTTTCTTTTAAGATAAAATCTTCTCAGATATTTTCCATTTTCGCAAGGAGAGCGAGTCTAACTGATGTTAGGAGAAAAAGAAACTTAGAAACACACAAAAAAAAAAACTTTCCTTCACTTTTACATCATCCCCCTCAATCAAGATAAAGAAAATTGTCCTCCTTGGGGAGGACAATTTGTGGCAAGCGGATGCGAAAAAAGGTGAAGGATAGACGAATAGGTATACGAGAAGAGAGTAATTCAAGCAGTTTACTAAGTCATCGTTCGTCTGTGTGAAAAAAAGATAGAGAGGAACTCAGAACAGGTGCCATTAGTGGCCTAAGCCATCCCTAGGGTGCACTCAGCTGGCCATGTCGGAATCAAGACTCGAGCTCAGACTCTGTTACGATCAGGAGAATTCTACAAGAGCAACTAGACTACTCGAAAACGCGAGATTTTTGTCGACGGGCAATCTGCATACATTTACATTCGCTTAGTCGCTTAGTTAAACGCGTTAGCAAAGTCTCTGTCCCGTACGACCTCACTTATAATAGAAGAGACCATTTATCCTCTGCTGCGGTTCAACTTGTATGCAGGATTGCAGGCACAACGATAGGTCGAATAATGCACTGAGAAAAATTTATACCGTTTGTTATTTACGGTATCGAATAACCATCGCGAATAGCAAAGCCCGTTTGTTTAATTCCTCCTATAAATTTTAATGACACACCCCCTAAAGCAGCGATTAAAATGTGAGCTCCCAGGAATTATTTAATGAAAAGCCGCGGAAATATTTTATTGTTAGTGCTGCAGTAATTGCGCTCTAAAACGAAACGACATCCAGAGAGTAACTTTAGTTTATTTCAAAACTAAAATACTCTGTGTTCATTGGCATAATTTAGATGCTGAATGGTTTCACAAATACATATATCATTTTAAAGAAATAAGGATTTTTTTTAATCCTTGCATTACCTCCAGTGAAAAAAATATTTCCTTCCAGCTCACACAGTAAAAAATGTTCCAATTTGTCAGGGGCCAAATAAAACTGAATTATTAAACACGATTTCTAAATATTCCATTGAATTCATGTCATGCAAAATACGCCACCGAAGCAAAAACTTTTTTCTTCATATTTTATTTACTTTCATTTGAAAGTGTCGCTTTCCCACGAAACTGGTCGAATAAAATCTGTAACTCAAAGAGCACTGTCTAGGAAGCGTTGCACGACACATAGTATAAAGCGAGCTTGCACAAGCTAACAGAATATGTATTGTGAAAGCTGCAATGCCATAAATTTCAAACGGAACTAAGCCCCTCTGCCAACGGTTGCGACGCGACATTAAGACCCGTTAAGTAATTATTATTCTTGCACCTTATGTTGAAACCTTTAGGTCGTGCGTACATAACCAATTTCAAACACGTTAGACATTATGTTGTAGCACTTGAATAATTTAAGTGAATATGTAGGACATGCATACTTATTACGTTCCAAAGTTGTAAGAATTACTAACCATTACTCCCACAACTGTTGTCATTATAGCAACGCATTATATTTCTACAGGCAACATTAAATCTTGCATTAGAATTTCAGGGCTGTTCGTGACTTGACAACAAAAGACAAATTTTCAAGAATTTTCAGGGTTTTAGCGACATTTCATGGGAGTCTAAGTAATGTTAGGGAATTTAAACGAATTTTATGAAATATATTTGGATTTTATAGAATATTAAGGGAATTTATGGGATTTTTTAGGATCTTAGGGATCAAGAATCTAGGATTAAGAATTTTAAGGAATTGACGCTTTTAAAGATAAGGAAAATCTCTTGAGATTAGTTAAAATTATTCGAAATCTCTTAAAATTTCATAAAATTCCTCGCAATTCTTATAAACCTTTTAAAATATCATAAAATTCCTTAAAATTCCAGGACAACAACCGAAATTTCAACCCGTTTAAATTTAAATGGCTAAATGATTTTTTTATAGCATTATTTTCGACGTAGAATGACGTAAAGTATTTTTAAAAAATTATAGAAAAATTCTTAAGCTATTTAGAATTAATTATTAATTATTTAAACTTTGTCCTTAAAATTGATCTTCTTCTGTAATTTTTTTTTAAATTGATCTTTTTATATAATTTTTGTTATTTGCAATTGGCTACTTTTTTACGATTATGAACAAACTCTCGTATGGACTTACCGATATCTTGAATATACTTGGAAAAATAAAAATTCTAAATAGCTGAAAAAATGTTCTATATTTTTTTTAATACGTTACGTCATTCTACGTCAAAAATAATGCTATAAAAAATCAACACCTTTTAAACATTTAAATTTAAACGGGTTAAAATTTCGGTGGTGTCTCCCCTTAAAACCCCGTAAAACTCCTGCAAACCTTTTAAAATCCCTTAGAATTTCAAGAAAATCTTAGAAATGTCTTGAGATCCTTCAAAATTCCAAGAAATATTTTTAAAAATCTTAAAACTCCCTTACTTGGCTTTGGAATGACTTAAAATTGTAAGAAGAAAATCAAAATAATCAGCACGCGTGTTGGTTTCCTAATAAAATTAAAAAAATAGAATTTGAAACCTTATGGATATATCTCTATAAGTATAAGGGAAGAAAAAGTAGTTTGAGGTGGTGATAGGGAAGGAGATCATCGAGAATGAGGGACGAGGTCATGGTGGGCTGAGCTGCTCGGCCTCCGTAAAATTGCCCTTGGCCATTCTGTGTAGTCCGTAGATGCCCCCATACCGGAAACCATCTACGGGGAGGAAAATGTGGAAAAGAGGGCAAAGGGTAGGGAAAAAGACAGCTAGCCCGGAACCTACGTCTACTTAATGTCCTTGCTATCCGGAACAAATTACCCGAGGGATTGGGAAAATTAAGCCGACGTCTTGGCGATATCTACCGTGTTGCGATTCGTTAGCGAGCTGAATTTCTTCCGCGCAATGAATTTCCCTTAGAGTTTTTACCTCATGTTCATGGTTCACGAGGAGATAAATTTTTATATCTAAAAAACGAATTCTATCATGGAAAAAGAAGATGAGGCTTAATTAAGTGAAATAGAATAAATTTCCTCTATAAAGATATAAAGATTCTGGAAATAGAGAATAAGGAGTCTGTATTGCAAACAGAACCTCATCAGATATATGTACTCAGATATTAAAATCTCTATTTTTATTTATGAATAGAGAAATGTATTGAAATGATTCTCTTTCCTGTATTTTTTCAAATTCTACTTTTTATTTATATTCAAGTTCAGTAGTTTGCTGCATCCGTTCCATTTTCCCAATGGAATAGACCGAAGTAGCACCAAAGAATGAATTTTGGCGAGGTCGCAAGGGCTGGCTGATTTATTGAAGCACGTCAATAAAAAATGACGAGTTGCACAAAGTTTCCACCCTCATCGGGGAATTCTAAATCATCGCCAGGTTACTTTTCGGCCAGCCAGGGTCGCACCAATAGAGCGAGAATGTTGCGAATGTGATAGGGATTGAAGCTGGGGTTTCTCATTCAAGAAGAGGAAGAGGA
The DNA here is from genome assembly GCA_900474275.1 of Synergus japonicus. Classification (NCBI taxonomy): domain Eukaryota; kingdom Metazoa; phylum Arthropoda; class Insecta; order Hymenoptera; family Cynipidae; genus Synergus; species Synergus japonicus. The sequence continues at coordinate 73,300 of UCOH01009861.1, forward strand.
GGATGATGGGGATGGGGCTACTTGACAAAGTCAATTTATTCTGCAGAATGCTGGCGAGAAAGAGGGCGCGAATGAAGAAATCGCGACAAATCTAATGTTCATGACGAAAAGAAATGATGCAGTGACTTATTTTTTCAACTTCCGAGTGGGAAGAATTCCACTTTGCAAGAATGAAGAATGGGACTTTTTGAATTTTTTACAATTTGAACAATGACTTTATTTTTACGCTGGCAACAAACCAATTTTCAAAATGAAAGAAACTCTTTTGAAAAGATTTAGTAAGTGGGGAGGACTCGGAACTAAATTTCTACTCCCACTGGAACGGAGATGAATGGAATAAAAAAAATAAAAGGAAAAGAAACGCCACTGGCAAACTCGGTATAATTTCTCAATTGCTAGAATAGCCTTGGTGCTCCTATTCTGAAAGAACACTTCTTTTGATGAAATTCGGAGGAAAACGACATGACCGTTTCGAGCCTCACGAACCTACCAAGAGTGGGAAACGCCTCAGAAAGTTTTTAGCGGAAGTTGAATTAGATAAGTTTGCCGTTTAGCCAGCTTCAGACGAGCCTGCGGCTTAATTTCATTTGGCTTAATTTGGGATCGACTTTAGCTTGGTTTGCTCTGATTTCACGCGGAGTAAGCATTTGGCAGCTCTACAGCAATCACTACGATTCCACAGTGACAAATTGGTTCTATTGGTTTGATACTATCACATGAGAGGGACTCGCCGATTTCAATTCAAAACTGCCAAACTCCTTGCTACAGTCTAATCTCCCGATGGATTAAGTCGTTCCTCTCGGTTCTATGAATTTTTTTCTATCTTTGAGAAAAAATCCCAGCACTAAATCCAATTAAATTTCAAGAAATTGTACGTTTACAAATATAAGAATAAGTAGAATCGAGAAATCTTTTGCAATCTATCATCATAGTTTACAAGACGAATCCGATGAAATCGATAATCAAATGATAGGTATGAAGTGCTTTTCAAGATGTATTAAGAGAGTGATTATTTTCATCACCTTTCTGCCTCGATCTTTCGCAAGGAAAATTGTCTGCATTTCATCTTTTGAACATTTATGTACCTCCTTAAATTGAACAGACCGTCGAGGCTGTCGAGAAAAATTACTTTTACCCTTGCAAGACGCTATGGTCGCTCGAAGAGTTGATGAAAGGGGAGAGGGTGGAGGTGAAGAGATGGTAGTTCACCAGCTGCTTGAAACCAATTTTTCTCAAACGTTCTTCTCAGAATGAAAGACCACTTGAAAAATGTAGATCGTTCGCGTATTAAATTCTTTGAATATATTGGCAAGGATGGACACTCAGTCCATCCTTCAATCCTTGGCTTCCCTGATAGCTTCAGCGTATGATAATACTAACATATAGTTAAACAAGAATTAATTACACCTAGTGGGACGATTCGAATCTAAATGCAAGAATCTGATAAAAAGTTCCCTTTACAACTATAAATCTTAGTGTTTTACATTTTCAGATAAAATTGTAATTTTCTTGGTTTGTTGGCTCTAGGTACAATGAAATCAAAAGAACATAAAGTCTACTATCACTTTCTGTGGAAAGAAGTTATGGCGACGTTGAGTAATTTGAAAATGAAGTTTTGCTGATGCATGAAGGAAAATGTCCACATCGAGGGTCGAATACGTAATCGAATCTCATTTTCATTCTTTACCTCTTATCTCGACAAAATGATGTAACGTTTTGAGCTTGAGATACGAAAACAGAACGAGAAAAGATTGAGACAAGCGTGAGAATCACGACCACAAAAATACGACGTCACTGCTGGACGTTGATGTACGAAAGGCCAAGTAGGATACATACTGACAACAAATGACACTCTTATCTTCTTTTCCGAGCGTCAAAGAAAAAAAAATGAACAGGCAGATATTCTCTTCCATCTATCATTTCTCCATTGTGTCCAATTTTTGACACTTTGTTTATCACAATCTTTTTTAATTATTAAGTATACACTTTAGACCATGTTGGGCAGAGGAAAACATTTTTTTTCATCTTGCAATCAACACACCATTCAGTTTTCCACTTTTCCCCATTAATCTTCCCGAAATAATCACTTTCTACTTTGGAAATATTTTCGTTTCCAGAAGAATGAGTGCGAAATGAAATTTATTCTTTGTCTATCTATTTATATCTAACAAACGACTCGAGGGCTCTTATAGTGAAAAGTAGTTATGACAACGAGGGATGTACTCAGCATTCAATTTTTTTTTTACAAAAGAGTGTAGAGCCATGGCGCAATATGTTGATATTAAACGATTAATCAAACCGTTGTCCAATCCTGTTAAAGCTGTAACAGGCGTGTTCCATAAACGCTATCGAGTCAACGATGTCGAGTCTAAAGCCGGTCAAGCCGCAAAAGCTCTCAGTCCTTCACGAACGCGGTTTCATATCATTTTTTATCGGCGCTACACTGGCAAAAGAGTGAAAAATTTACGACACTCTTCCCCTCAACCAAGCTTCTCTAACGCTCGCGTTTGTGTCTGAAGCGAGTGAAACGTAGATCGATGGTTAGATTGGAGATGTGATAGGACAGAAATAACAGTAAGTTTTTGCGACTTTCCACAATAGTAAAAGTTTTCCTTGGATTCGAACAATAAGAGGGTGAAAGAATGTAGATTTACTGATGGTAGGAAAGGTTTCAGTTTTCTCTGAACTGCTCTACTGGCAGTTCAAACTTCCTCCAGGCAATATTTTCTTAAATGTATAGTCTTTTCCGAGCTGGTATTTTCCCTCTTATTTTTCAATTTATATTTTCAAACGTGAAAACATGTAACCCTACGAATGTAGGGCTACTCAAACTCAAATTAGACTTGAGAATTTTCCGAATACAATATACAATTGGAACTATCCGATTGTACACAATCGATAATGTGCAATTCGAGGTGCAATTCGATAATGAGAGAAAATCTATAGATTGAAACTATCAAGATACTTAAGCGCGTGTTGCCCCGGACTGAATGTGAGAGAAAAATGCCTCTAACGACCAACAACGGCACAGCGTCTCAGTATATAGGACGAGACCAAAAATTACGACGACCTTATCAATCGAGTCTCATCCGAGTGAAAAGTGGGGAATTTCCGATAATTTCCGCACGGTGAAACGTTTCCGCCATAATAGCTCCTAGACTCAGAAGCGCGATTGCGACGCGTCTCGAATTTCCCAAGGCTACCTCGTGATTTCTATGAGCTGCGATTTATGGCCTCTCTCGATTTTCCGGCGCTACATGGCATCCAGCGACCGACCACTTATGGCTAAATCGAGGATTCGCCGAGATTCCAGCCATGTTGTAGTAAGAGGGTGGCACCAAGAGCCACGAATCATTCGCCAATACGACCCAAATTCATAGTGTGCTTTATGATGAAGAGTTTCTAGGGATAATTCATTGCTTCGACAAATGGAAGATGAGAAAAAAGTTTTTGTCCGGAAAAAATATTAAAGGCAAGAATTTATTATATTATATATCTATGTCGCCAAGATTTGGTGTCATCTTTCACATTATAGAAAGAGCAGATTTGAAACAATAATGTATACGAAATTTTATAAATGTCCCTATAGGGACATTTCGTTAAATTACTTTTCTAAAAATTCTTTTAAATCATTTAAAATCCCTTCAAGTTCATTAAAATTCTTCAAAGCAAAAATCCCTAAAAGTTTCAAACTTCGAGGCAACCCCGGATAACTTTCTGCTAGTCAATTTATAAGTTTAAATTCAATGCTTGGAAAAAAAAGCAATTACTATTGATAAACTTGGTGACAAAACATTTTCTTATTAAGTAGAGTCAGAGAAACTTTGCTGCTATCATTCCTTGGTCCAGTGAACTAGAGGAGCAATAATGAGATTATGAACAGAAAGTGGTCAGTGATCTGGCCGATCGATAAGGATGAAGACGCATTTTCGCGGGCAAGGTATATATACCTTGTGCTAAAGTCGTGAGGGGTTTCAGAGCCACGAAGGGTTCTGATAGCAGTAAGGGCACAAGGCGGTTTGCGGTGGGATGCGGTAAGCGGCAATGAATTAATCGCCGAGAACGGTGCAAGCTTGGTACGACCCCGACCCGAAATCCCGCGCCACCGCCTCCTCCTTTCCACCCGTCTAAAATCCCCTAAACCCCTAATGCCGTCGACCACAGCAACCGCCTACCTCTGCCGTTTCGGCTGCCATTTTACCAGGACTCTGTGGTATTCTGCACAACAGCTGTGCCCAAACAACCAACCGATCGCCAATGTGAACACGCGGACCGTGAAGACGTCTCAAATCCTCATAAGGCTATTCTACTTTCGTGATTCCCGCTTATCTAAATCCCACAAGTACGTCCAAGTCTCAACAAAACTTGAACACGAGGTGCGGAAATGTTGATGTCCCTAAGTATCAAACTTTGAACGAGGAACTTGCTTCAGAATTACTGTATTCTATTTCTTACTCTAATGTGCACTTCAGACTTCTACGGCATGAACGAAGAAAGTTCTGATCTGCACTTGACATCTCAAGTTATCGTATATTTCACCTTGGAACATTATCCAAAAATAATGATAAGAGAAACTAACTACATTAAGTATAGAAATTTCTTTATTTCTATAAATAAAGAAATATTAATATCGAATTACCTTTTTATCTTTACTGCGATAATACAGCGTGGCAGTATTTAATTAATCCTTGCACTTTGAAGTAGAGAATAATTAAGAAACTGAGAAAAATATACGAAAGAAATTTTACAGGTAAAGGAGAAAAAAGCATAACGAGAACTCTAGGAAAAAAGAACGAGCTGAGTGAAAAAGGCTAGAGTTCAGACGACGGAGTAACTAATGAAAAGAACCTGGCACGTCCTTGTAAAAGATAACGGCCAACCCCAATCTGAAGTATATCCAACTGCCTACCTCTTCTAAATCCAGTATGCAAGTAGAGTAGATAGAAGATAGGAGATATTGGATATACAGCGAAATGCGGCTTTGCATGCATGGAGCACTGGAGCTTCAGAAAAGGAGAAATGAGACCAGTACTTGAAGTAGCCTCCATAAACATGTTATAGGTTGAGTAGGTATTACGTGCATAAAACAACTACAATATATTCTGCATAATACGTTCCAGTGGAATTACAACCAATTGCGTCTTTCTGCGAAATAAATTGAAACTAAAATCACTCTAGTATGTTATTTTCAAATTAAAGCTCTGACACTGAAGAGATTTCAGATTATTCAACAATCCTGATAGAGCGTAAACCCGTTAATGGTGAAAAGTGTGTAGAGTTTAAGTAAAAGCTATCACTCACAGTGATGTATCACCCTGAATTCAGCCTATTTATTTTCCAAACATGAAAAGCTTTTAAAAAACTCTTAAATAAGGGGGGAGTTTCATAAAATAGCTTAAGACAAATGAGTTTTAAAGAAGACCGTTTAGATACTATTGAATTTAAATTCTTTAAATTGAATTTAGTCCCTCAAGTATACGAGAATAATAATTCCAATTCAGTTTCTATGAAATGAGTTTCAAACTGAACTTGTGAAGAGGGTGTTGTTCTCAGCTAAAATTTAATACTGCGTTTGAGGATAGAAATGTAACGAAAATAGCATATATAAAACTGAAACATTGCAGTCGCGTCAACTCAATTTCAAAGTGCAGATAGTTTTTCAGTGACAGATAGTTGCTAGCCTGCTTTCTAAAAGTTCCTGGGAGAATAACAGGATGACGTTGCAAAACATCGGAGACAACAAAGCTTGTGCGCGTGCGGGTATTCTGTTTTGAAGCAGAAAACTACTCTCCCGGAAGCCCGTCTTCTCTTTCTCATTTTTCTTCCTAGCTTTCTTGCAAAGTTTAAGGAACAGTCGTTCGTATCTGAGCATAAGTGCGACGTGAATCCGCTGAACAACGCGAAGCACCAGAATGCTTTTTGCGAACACACTCATGCCTAAAAAGAACGAATGACTTCGCGACCGCGACTCTCGACTGCCTTAATATAAAGCAAATCCCTTATGCGTTTAATTTTCATATTCATTTTCTGAATCTAATTGTAAGATTAAGAGTAGATAAATAGAGTACATACTCACATTACCTCATCAAGAGATTTAAGCTGATTTTTCAAGATTATGAACTCACCTGAAACAAACGAAAAAAATAAATTATTATTAAATGCAGAAAACATTGAATCTTGAATATTGCTAAACGAAAATTTAATAAATTAATTATACTATAGAAGTGACACAAATTCTTTTTGCTTAAAGCTCACTTATGTGAAAACAATGCTCACGTCAATCAGAAACTTGCCCTACGGTTAAGTTGCCCTCTTAAACTAACGGTGACTAAATGCACAAGGATGTGCAATATGCTCACACAATTGTGTTCTCATATGCATGCACATAGGGGAGCATAAAGTGCACAGTGCACACGCACCGTATAGAGGACACCCAGTATTATTACAGTCCCGCAAAGTGCTAGCTGTTATAATCATACCGAAACTACTGTCATCGCCACCTCTACATATGTATGCACACGCAACGATCCGCTGAACGTATGCAGGATTCATGGGCATGCGACGTACATTAATGCACGTTAATCTAGCCCGAAGCATACACGTGCCTTGACCTGGCGTGGCTCTGCATGCTCGACTCGTTGCCTTCTCGATGTAATAACAGAATACCTCCGGCTGTTTGGGAGCCCTTTGGCACGCGAGTCTAGTTACAAAATTAAACCAAGACAATAACATAGATGATAAACTACCCTTCATTCCCTTTCAACAAAAGCTCTTATATCCACAGTTGTTTCTTCCCCTGTCCACTCTCTCTCAAAGTATATATAACTACCAGCAACAATTTATCCGTTATTGGCAGGGATTTTAAGAGATTTCACAAGATTTCCCGCATTATTAAAGAATTTCAAGATGTTTAGAATGATTTTGAAGGATTTCAGAAAATTAAAAAAAAAAAAACTTTAAAGGATTTCATAATATTTAATAGTATTTTAAAGAATTTCAACCTCTTAAACTGTGATTTTTAAAGATTTAAAGGGATTTTAAGGAATTTCAAAGAGTTCTAAAGAATTTAAGGATTTTAAAGAGATTTCACAAAATTTCCCGCATTATTAAAGAATTTCAAGATGTTTAGAATGATTTTGAAGGATTTCAGAAAATTAAAAAAAAAAAAACTTTAAAGGATTTCATAATATTTAATAGTATTTTAAAGAATTTCAACCTCTTAAACTGTGATTTTTAAAGATTTAAAGGGATTTTAAGGAATTTCAAAGAGTTCTAAAGAATTTAAGGATTTTAAAGAGATTTCACAAAATTTCCCGCATTATTAAAGAATTTCAAGATGTTTAGAATGATTTTGAAGGATTTCAGAAAATTAAAAAAAAAAAAACTTTAAAGGATTTCATAATATTTAATAGTATTTTAAAGAATTTCAACCTCTTAAACTGTGATTTTTAAAGATTTAAAGGGATTTTAAGGAATTTCAAAGAGTTCTAAAGAATTTAAGGATTTTAAAGAGATTTCACAAAATTTCCCGCATTATTAAAGAATTTCAAGATGTTTAGAATGATTTTGAAGGATTTCAGAAAATTAAAAAAAAAAAAACTTTAAAGGATTTCATAATATTTAATAGTATTTTAAAGAATTTCAACCTCTTAAACTGTGATTTTTAAAGATTTAAAGGGATTTTAAGGAATTTCAAAGAGTTCTAAAGAATTTAAGGATTTTAAAGAGATTTCACAAAATTTCCCGCATTATTAAAGAATTTCAAGATGTTTAGAATGATTTTGAAGGATTTCAGAAAATTAAAAAAAAAAAAACTTTAAAGGATTTCATAATATTTAATAGTATTTTAAAGAATTTCAACCTCTTAAACTGTGATTTTTAAAGATTTAAAGGGATTTTAAGGAATTTCAAAGAGTTCTAAAGAATTTAAGGATTTTAAAGAGATTTCACAAAATTTCCCGCATTATTAAAGAATTTCAAGATGTTTAGAATGATTTTGAAGGATTTCAGAAAATTAAAAAAAAAAAAACTTTAAAGGATTTCATAATATTTAATAGTATTTTAAAGAATTTCAACCTCTTAAACTGTGATTTTTAAAGATTTAAAGGGATTTTAAGGAATTTCAAAGAGTTCTAAAGAATTTAAGGATTTTAAAGAGATTTCACAAAATTTCCCGCATTATTAAAGAATTTCAAGATGTTTAGAATGATTTTGAAGGATTTCAGAAAATTAAAAAAAAAAAAACTTTAAAGGATTTCATAATATTTAATAGTATTTTAAAGAATTTCAACCTCTTAAACTGTGATTTTTAAAGATTTAAAGGGATTTTAAGGAATTTCAAAGAGTTCTAAAGAATTTAAGGATTTTAAAGAGATTTCACAAAATTTCCCGCATTATTAAAGAATTTCAAGATGTTTAGAATGATTTTGAAGGATTTCAGAAAATTAAAAAAAAAAAAACTTTAAAGGATTTCATAATATTTAATAGTATTTTAAAGAATTTCAACCTCTTAAACTGTGATTTTTAAAGATTTAAAGGGATTTTAAGGAATTTCAAAGAGTTCTAAAGAATTTAAGGATTTTAAAGAGATTTCACAAAATTTCCCGCATTATTAAAGAATTTCAAGATGTTT
>UCOH01009862.1:0-36469 GCA_900474275.1 Synergus japonicus
CACTTTATATACCATATTGTAGAGGAAAAATTGCGACTGAGGAAATCAGTGAGCTAATAGTGATATTAATCAAGAATTTTATTGTATTATTTAGATCGTTTCTCCTTACCGGGATTAAACGATTGATATCATTTCCGAGTGTCTGTTTTTGCTGTTAATTAATACTTACATTTAAATAATCTAGTATATGTTATATTTTAAAAAATACTGAACGTAAATTAAAATTGCTGCAAACTAATATTACTCGCAGAAACACGACAAGAGAATAACACTTGTATATAGATATATATATATATATTTGAGATTGCAGTAAGCCAGCTTTACCTAAAGAAAGAGACTTTCATTTTCTCAACATTCTTTATAGAGTACTAAGTGTGAGTTCCCTTGTAGGAGTTACCAGTTAATGAAATAAAAAAGAAGGCTTATAAATAAATTGTAAGAGAACCCATGTATTATGTGTAATATAAATACACATTACCTGCGTAACTTATTTTTATTTCTCTACATATTATTTATTTCTCTCTATATTTCCCAGAATCCATAAAATTATTTAGTGTGATTTCTCGACCACTAATTAAAAGTTCCCCGTGTTATTAATCATTGTAAATAATTAGAAAGACAAAGAGGAGAAAGAGAATTTTATAAACACACCCTTTCTCTATATCGTGTCCTGAATCAATTCCAGCTCATTGCATAGTCTCTATTTAGCATTCGAAAAAGAGAACAGGTAGCTATTCGATTGATATCTAATTCATTAAATCGACACACCTTTCATGTATTCTATTGAATTCGTTCATGCATTCAATTAAATTTGTATTCTTCGAAGAAATCGTAAATTATTGCATCAATTACGTGTTCATTGATTGCTGTGGGTTTTAGCAATGATTGCTAAAAGTGCACTTTTGAAAGATAATCCGATATTCGTACGGAAATTTGGGTCAAGAAAAGCAGGCGACAAAGTCTGAGAAAAACTTTTTCAAGTTAAATACACATAGGCAGCACTGATGCAAATCTGGAATGCGATACATCGAGTTACTTTCAACAAAACAATAAGGTCAACAGCATGTAATGAAGGAGGAAGGTGCAACGAAGCGTATCGATTTATATAGCAAGTCAGGTTGCCGGCGTCCATTTATGCGTTTGGAATTCTTCTTTTTTTCTATTAATATGTCTTAGCAGGCGCGTTCACATGTGCAAGACATATATCCCTTGAATAGATCACGATATATCTTTGAGCCTGGGTATATGGAACCTCTGGCGTTTGGTTTATACGGGACCACATCTCTCGTATACTTATTTCCATCAAATGGATTAACAACTGCATTAACACAAAAAGAGCTCCTTACGATGTAATCTGATTTAAAATTCAATGTTACCGAAATAGTTACTTTTATTCCGGAATTTGTATCCAAATCAAATACATTTGTTTAAAATAAAAAATTAATGTTTTTCTTACTTGGTCAAAGTCTCCAGAGATGAGGTATATATCGTACCACCAACATCGATATGAACCGGCGCCGTGTATCTCGAAGCCGCAGCCACGCAGGGGATTCCTGTCATTTTTTGGTTGTAGGTTGGCGTCACTGGTGCGGGTGGCGTCGGCGAAGAGGAATTCGACATCGTGGGTGACGTTGCCGGCGAACTGCTTGGTGACAGCAATCTAACAAATATATTTTCAATATTATATAGCTACCATTAGAAAATTATACAACTTAAGAAAGACATTAATTCAATATTACTATTATTAGAAAACAATATTGCAAGTGGTACTTAATTTTTACTATAATACACACTCTAAATCTGAATTAGTGGAATTTTGATGATGCTCACAATCTATAAGTACATTTAAGTACCTTTTCCTAATTCTGCTGATTCAGATTAAGAGAGTAATATTTATATTCATACAATTTCTATAAGGTCTGTACGATATAGCCACTCTCTGTCAATAAACGTACTCGCGCAAATATTATAAAAACGGTGGATACTAAAAGAAATTGGATTTTCTGGATGTAAACTTGACGACCCTTGAGAATTCAAAAACATGTGGACTGAAGTTGTATTTTGTATTCGATTCTCTCAATTTCTCTCGATTTCGAAGCAGATTCAAATCATTCACGAAATATAAGGGGATGTATTAGACTCTGTAGTAAATATTTGTTAATACAGCTGAGCATATACCTCATTTTAATTTGAGCGCTAGGGAACATATTGCGTTGCGCCGTCAATTCTGCTTTCGTCTCCTTCCCGTCGGCCTCACATTTCCGCCTGTAATCAAAATTTCCTCTGTCAACATATACATATATGTTATTAATAAAAGTACACTGAAAAAACTCTTTCGTTGAATCAACAACATTTTTTAACATTTTGATTGCAATAACCAAACTTTGGCTGAGACATCAACAAAAATGTTGACTGAATATTTCTTCTTCAGTATATATCGATCATTCTATAAAAGTAGTATATTAAAAAATATTACATGAACTTCTTCGTATATCAGAAATTTTGATAACTTCGATAAATCGATATGGAACTCGAGAAAATCAAAGGATTGCGTCTTCAGGTGCAGATGAAGCAAACCAGTATTATAGAGAGAGAATGGAGCAAAAGGAAGGTTTCGTATGTACACAAACGGGAAATGAGACGATGGTTCTTAAAGCTTCTCGTTCTTCCAGCAGGGTCACCTCTTCTTCTCTTCTCTCTAAATGCGCTCACTTCCGGGTTTTTCCCTTTCCTTCCCCTACAGCTGTTAAATATTGTTTTACCGCTAATTGCCTTATTAATACGTATGAAAATTATAAATTAACATCGAATCAAGAATTATAGCCTCATTTGCGGTTATTTCAGAGGAAATATGGTATTAAATCGTACTTAATACACCGTTAGATTATTACTTATCTTTTCTACTTTACTATGCATCAATAAACCAACAAGCGCGCGATTATTTTGTTTTTCTTATAACTTCAAGTCATTTCAAAGACAATCAGGTTTGTAACTATAATGTATGCGAGATTTTCGAGACATTCAGGATTTTAAGAAGATTTCGTCGAATTTTAAGAGATTTTGGGATACTTCGTGAAATTTTAAGGGAACTGACGCAATTTTCAGAGACTTTTAAGAATGTTATAATTCTATAAATTATAACATTTAAAATGTTATAATGTTATAAAATTATAAAAATGCTCAGTTTTAAAATTTTTCAGCTAAACAATATATATAAGTTGTTCATGTCGCACTTTCATTTTATGTTTTAGGTTTTTATTGTGTGTCCAGTTTTTACGAACGAGTTTTCTTCGCGGTGGGTCATCAGACAACAATTTACCTGATGGCAGTTGGACAACTTGTAACTGTATATTCTCTGTATATAATTACTCCTCTGCACGAGATCTCATTCGCGAATTTTGCTCGATTCTCCACAGGTAACATACATTTGCTCCTGGAATTAAAATAATTTATAGCGCAATTTCGTAGTGATAACTTGATATTAATATAAAAGCTTGCAGAATAAAAACCCGATATAAATTTCAAGCGGACTCTCATCATTTCTGCAATTATTTTTTGTAACATTTTTCACTCTATTTGTTTATTAGCATACACTATATATCTATTACACGATATCGGCTTTCATTTTTAGAAATGAAATACGTGAGTAAAAAAATTCATGAGCGTCTCTCTATTGTGTAATTTTGATTTTATGGAGAGTAATTACAATGGGAACAAATCTTTTTGTTTGTGGAAAAATCTGATCATGTTTGGAGTTTAATCATTTAATTTAGCCTTTCTTGCAATAGCAAACAATTGGAAAATTTCAATATACACAAAGCGTCAATTTAGTTCTCTCTGATTTTCTTGATAAATACATATAAATTTCTGAATTCGATTCTAATTTTCAAGTCCGCAATTTTTGAACGGAATGTAAATCAGAATAAAGCTTATCAGTAAAGTCGTGGTCGAGCTCGTGCCTTCGGTTATTCCGCCCACATGGGATATGCACTATATGGTACAGATCGGCTTAAAGGCACACCCTAAAGTTCTCTCCGTTCTGTCCGAGCAAAGACGTAGGGGTATGCCTGGCCCATTATTCCCATACTGGTTCTTCCACGAGTTTGTATCGCCGCGGGAGACATTAAATGCACGCTGTACTTGTCTTTCTTCATGCCCATTTTATATGTCGCACGCACATGAAAGTGTCTGAGAAGATTTTTGCCACTATTTAACGATGACATTTGACCAAGTACCGCAAGAACGACAAAATAAGTTAACTTTATATTATTTACAAGAACGAAAGCGCGCTCCGCGCGCGCATTTACGTTCTTTTTCAATATTATATAATTTATAACATTTTATTTCTCTAATCTCTTAAAATCTATGTTAAACTTCGTGAAAATCTCTTAAAATTTTCAGAAACTTCTGGAGATTCTTTTAAATTCAATTATAATAATTCAAATCCCTTTTATATTCTTTAAAATCCATTAAAAGTATTAGAAATATCTTCAAATTCCATGAAATCCTTAGAAATTCCAGAAAAATTTTCAAACTCATAAATTGTCCTGAAATCTACTTTAAAATTCATGAAAATCTCTTAAAATTCCCAGAAAAATTCTTGAAATTTTACGGTAACATTTAAACTTTCTTTATACCCTTAAAAATATTACATAGAATTCGTCAAAATCTTTTTAAAATCTTTAACAACTTTTTAAAATCCTCATAATTAGAAATATTTAGAATCCCTTCATATTCTCTAAAACTTCTTAAAATTGCATGAATTCCTTTAAAACTTCACGAAATATCTTGAAATCTCTTAAAATTCTACGAAAATTTTCAAAATCATAAATCTTTTCAAATCCACGTTAAAATTCATGAAAATCTCTAACAATTCTTAGAAACCTCTTAAAATTCCTTTACATTTATCATAAAATCCCTTAAAATCATTAGAAATCTTATCAAATTCCATGAAATCCTTTAAAATTTCACAAAGTCTTTCAAAAAATAGAAAAATCTCTAAAAATTCCTAGAAAAATTCTTGAAATTTTACGATAACATTTAAACTTTCTTTATACCCTTAAAAATATTACATAGAATTCGTCAAAATCTTTTAAAAATCTCTAACAACTTTTTAAAATCCTCATAATTTAAAAATATTTAGAATCCCTTCATATTCTCTAAAACTTCTTCAAATTGCATGAATTCCTTTAAAACTTCACGAAATATCTTGAAATCTCTTAAAATTCTACGAAAATTTTCAAAATCATAAATCTTTTCAAATTCACGTTAAAATTCATGAAAATTTCTAACAATTCTTAGAAACCTCTTAAAATTCCTTTACATTTAAAATCCCTTAAAATCATTAGAAATTTTATCAAATTCCATGAAATCCTTTAAAATTTCACAAAATCTTTTACAAAACAGAAAAATCTCTTTAAATACTTTTAAGTAAATTATTATAAATCTCATAAAACTCCCTCAAATCCATAAAAATTCCCGAGTATCTTTTAAAAATCGAAAAATTTCTTGAAAACCCTTAAAAGTTGACGAAAACCTTCGAAATCTTTGTAAATTCTACCAAATCTTTTAAGAATCATAAAAGGCTTTTAAAATTCCTTAATAAAATTCCCTATAAAGTTTTAAATTCTATATTTAAATCCCACAAAAAACATATTTTAAAAGTCATAAAAGTACCTTGAAGTCTGATTAAAATCTGATCAAAGTCGTGAAAAATTCTAAAAATTCCCAGAAACTTCTTGAAATTCTTTCAAATTCTACGATAACATTTAAAATCCCAATATCTCCCATGAAATCTTAAAAAATTCCATAAAATTCCCTTAAAATTCCTAGATTTTCAATGTATTTCGGGTTTAGGCTCGTGAAAAAATGATTATTAACGAAACCAAATTCAATTCACGCGGAATTTACGATTCAACAAACATCGATTGTCGAAAATCACTATCGTTACTTATACGACGAATCAGGAGTGCGGAATAGGCATTACGATATTTCGACTTCGACTCAATCATCTTTTTAGAATAGATTTTGAGCAAACGACGAAGACCGGAGGCTAAATTTTTCATTTTTCATTTTCCATTAGAAGTTACCTTTTTTAGTAACCTGGGTGTTCAAAAGATCCAATTTTTCAATTTTCGAGATGAAACACCTTTTGTTTCGTTTCAAGTTTCTTTATGATTCTGGAGTAAGGGTGAAGAAGAATGAAGGAAGAGGAATAATTTGCAGGCATGTAAAGTGATGTATTATAGAGCCGCTCCACTCGAGTTTAGCCCCATATTATGCTGATTAAACATATCATCCGCTTAACTAACGTGTCGTTTAGCAGATGTAAATGTGCGAGCTCTACAAAAAAGATCTTACGAATGTTAACGGTTTGGCCTGGAGTGTTTCAGACGAGACTAGGCCATGTTTATATATTCGTTTTCGAGCGTCCTTGGCCAATTCTGAACTTAGCAGTCCATTTGGGATATACGCAACGTTTAAATTGACACTAAATTTCCGGGATATTATATCAATCAGATTCAGATTTTTTTTGGTTTTTTTCAACAAGATTCCGTTGATTTTGTCGATGTGGTTCTCCACTTCTCACAGGTACAATTTTAATTACATATTCTGCAGTAGGTTTATTTCTTTTTATAGAAATATCAGTCTTACAATTTTATATCAGTTTTATAAATTTAGATTATATAACTGTCAATTAGATCCTATCATAAAAAAGTGGTGTAATGAAATTGTTGCAAACCCGATTGGCTTTTATACATAAAAATTGAAGTTGTATGAGAAATCCCATAAAATTGCTAGTAAAATTATGTAAAAAATCAGACAATAATTTGTATAGTGAGCCAGTTACTTGTTGTTTTTCTTATTTTTTTGTTGCAAATGTTAAAATATTCCGAGATTTGAAAGAGAATAATAAGACTTACGAAAGGTGTTGCAGTCCTGCTGGTTGCTTGAGGGCAAAGCGAGCCCAGGTATAGAGAAGCGTCCGATGGCCCCAGGGCCAGTTACGGCCATAGATATCATATGCCAAGACATAAGCATAAGTAGGTATATTCAAGTATAGGTGTACATGAAACCATATATATATATATATATATATATATATATATATACATATATGCTAAGTCGCATTCCATACGGATTCACGTATAGAGCGCTGAGGACACTTTTGCCTCCGGGCCACTCCCGCATATGAATGCAAATTCAAAAATGCCTCATTTTCTTTTGCGGACGACGGACGTTTATTCAAATATACATGAAGGTGCTAAATACTGTACGTCATATCTCTACAATGCATTGTATACCTGAGTTTTAAAATTCAAAAAAGATTTGTGTAATTGAATTCCGTTCACTATTGACTAGAAATCAGGAAAATGGAGAAAGGACCAGTTGTATGTATGAATTATATGACCTTGAATTATGTATTATGCGCTTGGAAGGAATTCCTCTGTATATATGAATATGTATACATATAAACGTTTTGTCAAGGTTTCCATGCACATTCTGATTAACTTATAAGCAGGAAAGTGTGATAAAATGTAGGTGGATAGCTTTTCTGTAAAATCATCTAGAAATTGTAATTAATCGCGTATTGTAAATATTTGCTGCTGTTTGAAATTCTCTTATTCACTTCCTCTTGGAAATTTCGCGTGCAGGAATCTCAGATGAGAAAAATTGTGCGGAAATCCTTGTCACTGCATTTTGCTCTGCAAAGGCAATTGAATTGAATGGGTAATCACGAACCCACCGAGTCATTGGTTCTGATGGACGAAGCTGGCCACAGAAGCTCATTAACTCTCTATATTTTATCGATTGCAATCTGCTCGCTACTATATATAGGTTTGAACTGCACGTCCCCCTTTCATGCACCTTCTCCAATTCTCATTTCGTATATTTTGTTGATTTTTATGCGTATCATTGCAGGCGGAACTTCGCTTTCATTAAAATATAATCTATATATCGATGTTGCATTTTTTATAAATAACAAATATCGTAAATTTCATTTTTGAAGATACGCATGTGTAGAAAATATATACTTAATGCAGAGAAATCAGAGCTCTATAGTTTCGAGGCGTCTAGTAACATGCCGCGGTATTTTCTTTGATGATAGAAACCGAATGGAATATTATACGGTGCGAATGTGTGAATATACTTCATACCTACAATCAGAATCACGTAAAATTGTACTTGATACTTGTACGCTTATTGTGGCTTTTCTCCATGTATTTCTTTTCTTTTTACTCGTACTTGCTTCAAGTCCAGTTGTAGCTTGCTAATCCGTCACGTCTCGATAATTTAAGCGCTCATTCGGATATTTTAATGGACTTCTAGATCGTTTTTAGTCCCTCTTCGGTGAGAGAAGAAACGATTCCTCTCTCTTCAACTCTGAGTGCATCGTAAAATAATTCTATAGAGATTGAAATATGTACAGCTAAATATGAAACGTACAGTTTATTTCTTTGAATGACATCTATGATAAATAAGCTCATTTCTGATTTCTTAATAGCAGACATTCAAGTTGAAACTCTTTTTAGGATTAAAATAAGTTGTGTTTGATGTTTTCATTCGTTTCAGCTAAACTTTTGCATTATTACGCATTATTACCAAAAAATTACTTTTAAAACTGATAATAAGGTGGGTGTTGGGAAAAAATAAGGGATTGAAAGAGAAAGATGTGCTTCATTTCATGGCGCCTTTGGTGTTCAAATCCCTTTTATATTCTTTAAAATCCATTAAAAGTATTAGAAATATCTTCAAATTCCATGAAATCCTTAGAAATTCCAGAAAAATTTTCAAACTCATAAATTGTCCTGAAATCTACTTTAAAATTCATGAAAATCTCTTAAAATTCCCAGAAAAATTCTTGAAATTTTACGGTAACATTTAAACTTACTTTATACCCTTATAAATATTACATAGAATTCGTCAAAATCTTTTAAAAATCTCTTACAACTTTTTAAAATCCTCATAATTTAAAAATATTTAGAATCCCTTAATATTCTCTAAAACTTCTTCAAATTGCATGAATTCCTTTAAAACTTCACGAAATATCTTGAAATCTCTTAAAATTCTACGAAAATTTTCAAAATCATAAATCTTTTCAAATTCACGTTAAAATTCATGAAAATTTCTTACAATTCTTAGAAATCTCTTACAATTCCTTTACATTTATCATAAAATCCCTTAAAATCATTAGAAATCTTATCAAATTCCATGAAATCCTTTAAAATTTCACAAAATCTTTCAAAAAACAGAAAAATCTCTTTAAATACTTTTAAGTAAATTATTATAAAACTCCCTCAAATCCATAAAAATTCCCGAGTATCTTTTAAAAATCGAAAAATTTCTTGAAAACCCTTAAAAGTTGACCAAAACCTTCGAAATCTTTGTAAATTCTACCAAATATTTTAAGAATCATAAAAGGCTTTTGAAATTCCTTAATAAAATTCCCTATAAAGTTTTAAAATCTATATTTAAATCCCACAAAAAACATATTTTAAAAGTCATAAAAGTACCTTGAAGTCTGATTAAAATCTGATCAAAATCGTGAAAAATTCTAAAAATTCCCAGAAACTTCTTGAAATTCTTTCAAATTCTACGATAACATTTAAAATCCCATTATCTCCCATGAAATCTTAAAAAATTCCATAAAATTCCCTTAAAATTCCTAGATTTTCAATGTATTTCGAGTTTAGACTCGTGAAAAAATGATTATTAACGAAACCAAATTCAAAATTTCAAATTCAAATTCAAAGCTAAACTTTTGCATTATTACGCATTATTACCAAAAAAATTACTTTTAAAACTGATAATAAGGTATATGTAAAGGGTGGGTGTTGGGAAAAAATAAGGGATTGAAAGAGAAAGATGTGCTTCATTTCATGGCGCCTTTGGTGTTCGGATAGCACAGGATGGTCGAAGCGCGTGCCGACCGGTTTCATGGCTTGCGCTCTCGCAACAACTTATAATGTACTATTACCAACACCATATCACTGGTATTTTATGTATGTAGCTTCAAATTTATTGATACCCTATAGAATGAACGTTGAACTGCGCTATATGTTCAGCTTCTCCCAAGCAAGAAACAAAAACCAAAATTTAAATCCATAGTAAGGAGGTGACTCAAAAGGTTGACTTATGAAAACTGAATTTAAAGAAAAAAACTTAAAAAATTCAGGTCGATTAAAAAAGGATCGTGAAATTCATTAATAATACTGCTTACACACCTAATAATGATTTGTGGTCACAAGCTAACTCATCCGATTTTCGACTGACTTGCGGGAATGGATCGTTGGACTTAAGTAGTTTTCAAAGCATTTTGATGATACTTTATTGGTAAAAGTGACTCGTGATAGACACAAGTGAGGGCGAGTTTGAATACTCCTCCTATAATGCTGGATTCCAGACTTTTAATCCTCACATTTTTCGCATCCTTTCTCCAAGTCAAGGCCACATTCCACAAAAAATCCGATATAACACAGTTGTAAAGAAACTCTTTCTGAATAAATAAAGAACAAACTGTATTTTGAATTTAGGTTTCATGTGATCAAAACAAGATAGTGAAAGATGTTTTCTGATTCGATTTTCTAAAAGTAAGTTAATATTGAAGATCCCAAACTAGTCAAATCCTTTCCCACAGTAGTCACAGCCACTCGTAGTCAGACACTGAGAAAACTCATTAAGAGTATATTAAGACTTCTTCTTGCTATTTACTTACGAACTCTATAATATACACAATATACAAAAAATTGAAGATTTACTAATAACTAGTAAATCAAAATTATTTTCTTTTCCTTTATACAACTTGCAGTCATTCCAAAGCCAATCAGATTTGAAAAAACCAACAAATCAACATAGAATTCAATTAATTGTTAATGATATTGACTAACAAAGTATCTACTAAATTTTGTATACGAAATTTCCGGATCAAAAACAAAATCAAGGACATTTCCCGGATTTCCTTAAATTTCCGCACAATAGACACCCTGAGGACAAAATAAGCTAATATGAAATAAATTATTATGTTCCAGTTTCGGGATAAAAACGCATCCTGGAAACACCTTGCCCTGAGCAAACTAAACCCAACGATTATTATAGAGTGTAGATATGGATAGATGACCGCTACAGGTTTAGAAACTCTGCTATCAATGCGTGCATTTTCCAACTGCAAGTGGTAAATATATTTTTTTTCAAATAAGTATAGTTGTGCACCAATACGAAGAGACTAAGACGTATAAATCTCTTATAGTTGCCTAGTGGCATTAAGTTGGTTGCAGTAGGCCGAAGTAGGCTCTAGGTATGTGTCAATGTATATGTATGTACATCTATGTGCATGTGTTGCCAGACACGAGCATATGCGATACATACCAACTTATCAACCTGCCTACGTAACCTGGCCTAGCTTGTGCAGCAACATGCAAGGATCGAGGCACTCCCGACACGCGCCAATGCATGTCTTGCTCCATTTCATCCTCGCCTATTCCCACTTACTCACCTACTTACCCTACGAGACGGAAATTCTGACCGCAAGTACAACTTGATTCGCAGGCTTCAATACCAACGGAATTCTCTTTGGTTTAATCTATGTTATAGACTGAGTTTAATTGCGGAGTTATGGTTGTGCTCCGAGGCACTTAGGAAGCATTTAGGAGACGATCATTGTACTGCCGTTACAAATTAAAAAGAAACTTGGTCATATTTTTGACGAAAGTGATTTTCATATCAATCGATTCCTCCAGGGTGACCATGATTACTAATTACTTTTCAATTCCTAAAAATCTCTTAAAATTTCCTACAATCTGTTTGATTTTCTACGGTCGAAGCTAAACAGACATGTGTCTTTTTAATTTTTATAGCCTGTCTTTAAAACATTTGCCTTTTAATTTTGGACAGTGCAATAATAAGTTAAATTGTATAGTCAGGAATTAAACAGCAGGGACTTGAACCACTTGTACCTTTTAGTTTGGTTCCGACTTTAAAGGCTTTCTGTAAAATAATTATTATGTATTTCCAGATATAAACCACAAGATATATTATTTTCCTTCATTACTTGTATACCTAATTATTTCTTTGAAAACAGGATAAATTCGCAATAGGGGGCAACGCAGATGTAGTTCAACCTTTGCTGCCTCAAGATATTTTGCTTGCTATAGGTACCTAGTCTAACATTCGAATGATATACATGTTTTCAAAGGTGGCATCAAGTAATAATAACTGCCAGAGTAGACATGACAAATGATAGTCGATCGACTTACTCAAGCTCTTACTGCATGCTGAGTTTCTTATATCCAGATTAATGAGCACATTTTCTTCGCAATATTTTTACAAATCTGAATATTGATTTTTTACTGATGATGATGATGACTTCAAATTCAATATAGATATAATTATTAAAAGAATGAAAACTTGAAATTTATTGCAGTCAAAAGTAAATTCCCGGTATTTTAATTAAACTCTTGGCAATTAACCCATCCGAGTAAATGAGGCAATTGACCAAAGTTGCAGAGAACCTGTTTCTCGAGCAGCTAAACTTACAATCACAGTCTTCAACTGCACTCAGCATATATATATATATATTACGGTTACTTATCGATCTAGTTTGACTTAAATCGACTCTTATCGAATGTCGATGTTAGTGCAATTGATAAGTAAGTCATAAAAGAACACTGACATATCCCGTATCATAAATGACATTGCTGTCTATGTTTCAACCGAGAATATTTTTCCAAGAGCGGAACATGAAGTCCGGGATGTTGATGGTTAAAGCTGAATTCATATCAAGAAAGTTCTTATATCCTATATAGATTTTAAATTCTATCTCCATTTATTGGAACATTTTATTTTTCATTCATGTATAAACTCAAAAGTATTAATTTTCAACATAATATCCACTTCAGTTGTTTTTCAATTTAAGCGTCATTAATTTGGAGAGTAATTATTGAAAATGTTTTTGCGAATTTCAATATAAACATTCATTAAATATTTTCATTCAATACCTTAAATTAAATACCTCAAATTGATAATTAACCATAAAGAAATTGTGGTTCAAGTGAAACATGCACTTTTAATTCCAAGCGGTTCAATTAGAAATTTATGACTCAAACTAATTGCACACTGCAGTTTAAGTAAACGAAACTTTACAAATATGAGATTTTTGCGCATAAAAAAATCCATAAATGAAGTCGTTAGAACCAGCAGCAGATTAGTCAGTTTTAAAATATGAGTTCAGTAAATTAACATTCGTTTTTGTCTTGGGGAATTTCAGTTCAGACTATGCAACCTTTTTGTAAACGATTTCTTGCCTGCTCATAATTTTTTAATTATAATAATTTAAAATACTATCGTTTTTACTTTTATCAGTGCTGAGATGCCAACGGGAGCTTAGTACTGGCATTGTAATATTTCCTACCTAGGCCAGTATAATACTGGCTATGTAGCAACACACTAATCACACTATATCAGTCAAGAACATTGTTATCATTTCAGACATGTCAGACACGTGTCAGAGGTAAGCCAGTATCTCGCCAGTTCTTGCCAGTACTGGCCGCAGTACTTCGCCTGTTGTAAATTTCTTATTATGTTTCGGTCCGCGGGATACTCGTCAGCTTGCGGCTAAATGCTCCGGGCATTCGATTCTAATTACGGGAACTACAGCTGTGCCTGCAGCAACCCCTGAAGGCTTTACTCAGTTCCCTATTCCATCTACTATTCCGGAAAGTCTCCGAACATTTTGCTACGTGAATTCTTCATTTTACGAAGTCGAATCCGCGCATCTTACCAATTCAATACCATATCATTTTTAATTTTACACTTACGTCCTTATAATAAGTCAGGGTCATACCTACTCGCTATCACTGATCGAAGACACGTAGAAAAAATAATATATTCATATTCATTCATATTCTGAAAATGAATTAGGCAATATTTTGCACTATTTTCTGGTCGGTTTGATTTTTAAATAGTGTTTTATATATCTATTTGTTATTGTACAAAATTTTATTGCTAAAAAGTAGCAGAATAGATATGGACCTGAGACAGCAGCACCTCGGGTTGTTTGTGAGAAATTCTACCTATCTTTTCAAGATATTTTCGAGGGATTGACCCAAATCGCCTCGGGTTATGTAGAATGGGTGAGTGAGTGTTTTTAAAACCTCGAGCTTTTTCATACAAAAAAAAAGAAAAGAAAACCCGTAAGAAAAAAGAGATGCTCTATATTTTTTCAAGTGAAGAGTCTTGATTATTATTTCTGAAATCTTAAGGAATTAAAAGCAATGAGATTCGCAATTAAAATAGTAATAAACGAAATCAAATTATACTATATATTATACATATATGGTCCATATTATAAAGTTTGAATAATGTATAAATTCTACTACATATAATTCCATTTTTGTTTAAATCAAACCCCAAGAGAAATAAGAGTAATTATATGAAATGCTTTTGCAAAATCAAGAAGTGAGACGGACCCAGGTGTAATAAATCTCTGACTAAGTGAGACCGCAGCCTTTCATAAATTGTCCGCGCTTGCTAATTACACTGGGATATACTCGTCTGATACCAACGACGTTAAGTGACTTATTATATGTATTTTATGATCATCTCTCTCTTTATTTTATGTTGTTATTCGCGAGTTGCTTAATTAAACGAAAGCACACGAGCTGAAAGATTTTCTATTACCTAATAAAGATGTGAGTGGAGAATTTGTAATGATAATCTCGATAAGAAACTTTAATTATGTGGTAATTTAATATGAAATTTCAGAATTTGAAACATAAATGTGTTTAAAGATATTTGAATTAACTTTATGTGAATTTACACTTAAAGATAACAACATGGCACCAAAAACTAAACCAAAGAATTTATAAAAATACAAGAATCTGCATGGGGATCTGTTTTTTGCAATAAAATGTATTTTCGAATTTATAATTCATCCATTTTTTTCAAGTTTAAGGTTGTTCACTTTATTGTTATGAACTTACCGTTTCTGGCACGTGGGCTCCAGGTTGACGGTTGTTCTGGTGTCCACGGCGAAAAAAGCAGAGGGTATTTTGCAATTTGGTCGACGGGGGAGTGTTAAGGGTGGCAAACTGAAAATCAGCGCATGATGCGTTTTTCCTTTGCTTAGGTCCTTCTCACTCGTAAAAGACACTTTGTCATCAAAGCCAATCACTGAACACAACCACGTGGTATTAGTCGCACGTGTAGACCAAACTTGCACGATACACGCACTACTGCAGCCCAGCTGGAACTGCCTCTTGCTTGGTTCTTGGCCTGCCGCCCGTTTACTCCTCTCTCTCCTTCCAGCCTCCATCACCACCCACACCCTCACACTTACGAGTCCCGTTCATACCAATCCGTCCTGAGCTTGCAACTTGCAACCATTTCTTATCCTGGAATTTTTTCTTCTTATTGTTCTTAGCTAAGGTTTTTCAACATCTGATATCGTAACTTTTTTACTCTTCTCTAACATGTCAATCGCTCTTCGGTTTCAGATGATTTCTATATGAAAGATCTTGGGATTAAATGGCTAATTTGAGGTAAAACTAGCAAATATGATCCTTGCGCTCTTTGCGCGATTAATTTCTCGTTTTTACACCTCTTTTGCTAAAAAGATTCAGAGGCTTGGTTTTAAAAATGTTTTAAGGGATTTCAAAAGTAGACAAAATAATAGAGAATTATTAATTCTTGACATATAAAAACTTGCGATTCCTTTTTTAATTTCACAGGGTGGCCCATATGTCAGGGAAGACAGGGAAATGTCAGCGAAATGCGAACAGTTGTCAGGGAAAATAGAAACTGAAATTTATGCTAACTATGTTATTTTTATCGAACTGCATATAAAGACTTTATAGTTTATTTAACAGCTTTCAGATTTACAAGGATTTCGAAGGATTATAAAGAATTTCCACATTTAGAGGAATTTTAAAGGACTTCATGCAATTTTAAGAGATTTTTAAGAATGTTTAAGGAATTGCTTAATATTCCATCAATCAGATTCCAATTTGATTCCAGATTTGATTAATTTTAAAGAATATCAAGAAACATCAAGTGATTTTACGATTGTTTGACAAATATTTTTAATTTTTCTCATTATATCCTTCAAATTCGATTAAAACCTTCCCCTACTTGACTCTCGGTGGTCGCGGTCTAAATTGACTTGTTTTAGAGGATATACGTTGACGAGAGCGGATATAGAAGTGGAGGAGTGGGAGGCAAACTTGGGGGTGGAAAGGTGGGTTGAGTAAGGTATAGAATATACCCTGAGGCATTGTGCTTCGTCCGTGCGCAGCGAGAAAATAATGTGATGTTTTTGTATCATACAGGCGGACTATTTGCTTCAGGCATCTGGCAGGATGTAACGAGGAGTCCGAGAGTCGCCTGTGGGTTCACATATTTTAGGGCGCGTCCTTTCCCTTTGCATCCTCTCCCCCCCCCCTCACTCTTTTTAACTTGATCTTTCTCTCTGTCTCTCTCTCTCGAGGCACCCTTTACTTGGCCCTACGTGTCTTTGAAACGGGTCGTGTTGTGCCCAAGGCAAGGGCCGTGGCTGCCCCTCCTCCCCCCGGCCCCTCTTACCACCCTCCGCGGTAAAACTCCTTTCGAATAGGGTACAACGTTCGTCGTTTCGCTCCGAGTCCTTTTCTGCCAATTTCATCTTCGCTGCATCGTGAATTAACGAGGATGAGCCGCTTCAAACAAAAAAGCAGTAAGGGGAAGGAGATGTGCAAGGTAAAAATGTACATCAAGTAGGTACTTGAGGAGCATAAAAGTCGAGAGGTGTATATATAAGTCCAGTTACTTTTTTGAAATAAAACCTTTGTTTTCGTGTTATTGTGGAGTGTATTTTCCTTTCGGCATCAATAAACTTTAGATTAGGGGCTAAACATTTTTTTTATTGATGCTGGTTAAAAAAATTCGTTTGCAGGGATCGCATGATCCTTTAAAAGTTCCTAAAATTTCTTAAAATTCGCAAAAACTACTTGTAAACCTTTTAAAATTACTCAAAATCCCATGGAATCTCATTATATTCCTTAAAATTTGAAAATCTAATGAATTTTCGTAAAATCTCGCGAAATTTCTGAAAAGTCCTTAAAATAACTTTAGTATCGTAAAATACCGTAAAAAAACAAAAAAACTTTCTTATAATCAATAAGAATATCTATAGTCGATAATATAATTATAATGCTCCTTAATGAATCGAATTACAATCCTTTGTTCTTCTCTGATGTGATGTCGAAGCAAGCTTCGCTTTACGGTGGATAATTTTCTTGGTTAATTAAAAGCTTGCTAGTGATTTCGGTGAACAATATTATTTTTTTCTTTCAATTTTTTTAGCATTATTAATTACATATTTTTACAAAGTGAGAGTCGTTACAACATTGTATCTGTAGGTATAAAATAAATTCTGATTACTCGAAGTATAATATATTTGCAAATGCACAAAAGGCCTATAATTAAGAAATCAGAAATTAAGGGTAATGGATAATTATATATAATTGTTTAAATATAATTGTTTAAAAAAGAGATAAGTAGAGGAGAAAAATATCTAATTAACTGATATAGCCATCCTGCATATCTAGAATCTAACCGCGGTGATCATTTCCGCCAATGACTAACACATCCTTATATATTTGATTGTATTGTCTTCTTATATTCGCGATTCTCTCACGGCAGCTATAGAGCAAAAAAGAAGCTCTATTACGAAGGGCGAATTGAGCGGTTCCTTAAAGAATTTTGAGTTGCCCTCGAAGCTTCCCGAAGCTTGAAATACCTAATAAGCATTATTGGTGGTGAGCCCTGTGCACGTATAAGGTGGGAGTTTGGGCCCGAAGCGCGTCCCACGGCCATCTATGGGAGCCGACAAGCCTTTCTCGTTTCGCTTATGTAAGTCCCAGATAGGATGAGGGAGTGAGGGTAGAAGGGATAAGGCCCCGGGGCCGTCTGGTTGTTCTCAAAATGATTCACAGCCTCCGGTAATGCGTGGGTGATCGCTCGCCCGACCATCTTTTCTTGCCCTGCCATCAAAAAGGTTAAACATACACCCACCAGAGGTCATATAACCGCGAGCGGATAGAAATCGCGAGAACGACGCAGAAAGGACGATAGGGAAATTGTTTCTGATTGAAGGAAGGAAGAGAGAGATGGTTAGAGACTTGATGCATACTTGTGCATTTGCACATACAAGAATATTTACCCCGCGAGCGCAGACGCGATTTACCTGACGGTGATCGATACGTGTTTTCTACCGAGGTCGAACAAGGATATAATATTCCGTATCCTTACATTGTATGAGTAAAGCAGAGTGGTCGATGTTTAAAATATAATTCAATTTTCGAAACATACCTTTTTTTAATAACACAGATGCTCTTTTTATGTTAAACCTGCCTCATTCTTATATATAAATAAAAATCGAAAACACCTTCTCCGCCCATCTCTTTATAAAGAGATGCAAATTTTAGATTTTAAAAACTTTTTATAATTTTCTGAAAAAAAAGTGTCAATTTGTTGATGAAAAGAGAATTTAAAGTTCATTTAAAGATCCCAGCTTTTTTAAATATATGTATCTCTAAAACGATTCTTATTATTGTAATGACTTGCAAATTGAAACGGAAAAATGCATAAATTTTTATGCAACAGACTTGCTAACAATAATATGAAAATTAGTTGAATGAAAACCCCCATCGATCTTTATGAATAAGTAATTGCAGCAAATAAATTGCTATACACTTGCACATCAGAATAATGCGCGTAATCGATAATTAAATCGTTATTTGATATCTGATTGTTTCCGTAATCCTTTTTCAACACGTGCATAATCTGGAAGTATCTCTGCAGAATTTTACAGCGTCTGTATATAAGTGAGAAGTACCCCCGGGGTATAATCACATTGATAATTGTGCGGAAAGAGTTACCGAGGTCACGATTGCTTTTGCTTTTCATTGCTATAGCATATCGAACGATCTTCTTGATCTTTTTAGCTAGCTCTAATAACATCAACAAAAAAATAACCAATCAGGTTTTCGACTACAATGTGTTCAATATATGTATGTATATTGTTAACATCACTTTTTTAAAATAGGAATGTGCAACATTTCAAGTGTCCAAATTTGGGGTCATTGGAGCAAAACTATATAACAATAAAGATATAGCACACTCCGACTCGGCTATAATGTTTTCTTTTGCAAAATTGATAGAACCTTCGTTTATGTCGTAATTATCAAAAGGTTCTCAATTTTTATCATTGAAAGTTTTTTAATGTTAAACAATGAGAACATGTATTCATTAAAATTGTATTTTTGATTATTTAGTCATTATTATTTCCTTATTATGCATGCTGAAAACAGCCAGCATAAATTGCGTTCATTTTCGAATTCCCCAAACGTAAAATGGAGCACATCATACAATTCAAATAGCGAACTTTATATGTTTTTGATCAGTCCAGTGCATGCATTTCGCCTCGGGCTATGGCTGCAGTATACGTTAACATTGAAGTCTGACGTATGCTCTCACAATCTCTTGTATATACGTATATACGCATATACGTATACATATAAGGCAATGAAGTATGATTTACGTTTTGCAGAACTCAATAATAAATTTTTAAAAATTCAATAGCATATTTACGCATTCGGCTTATTACTTTTGAAACATAGGAATAGAAATAGAGCAATTTCAGGATCGAGAAAGCCATTATGGCAAAGAGTGTCGATCGAGATCGATTGATTGGTTGGAGTTTAGCCTCCAACACCCGAAGGCTCAGATACATTCTGATTGTCTGAAGGGTTTGGGAAACTTCTCTTAAATCATAGAAATGTCTGTATGTAATGAAATATGAGAAAGTACAAAGTGTGTTAATGCCGCACTCAAACTTTCCACATCTACTTTAGTGATAAACAACAATCGATTTCAATAATCGAACACCGGGAAATTCGGTGCTGAATTTCGAAAAATCCAATTATTCTTTTTTTATTTTTATAAATTTTCTTCTACAATATATACATTTCATGCATACAGCTTATTCTCAATAGTTTTTTTTTAACTTTAGTTTTTCTCTTTCTTTTTTCTGAAAATTAGTGGTTTTTAGTGCCCACTACCTTTACCCCTCCTTTTTTATGAATAAGGCAGACAGTCCTTCAGGCATTCTTCTTCGACACCCGAAGGGTACCCCACTTCATTAATATTTCATTTCGTTGCTTATCGTTAGAGCCGCGGAGGTGCGCCAAAAGGCATCGTTACGTCGGTCCGCCGCCAAGACGCTTGGGGCATCGTGTGCATTGTCTCGCTTTTGCCCCTGGGCACTTTTGCCCTCTTCCCCACTCCATCATTCTTCAGAACTCTACTACCCCTGAACACATAGCTTGTTTTTTGCGGTCGTGTACAGAACGTACATAGTGTCTCATGCAATTTAAGTTCTGTTACAAACAACTACAAAATTCAGAATGAAAAAGTAAAAATGTGATACTATTACACAAAATTTGCAACCATATTTAATAACAGCTATACAAAACTGAAATTAGACAAGGAATTACATGTTTTTATATTTCAAATGTTAAAAATTCTCAATTATTTTGTATACTTTTGAAATTCCTTAAAACATTTTAGTTATTTGAAATTGTGAAGAATCTGCTGAATCTTTTTACCAAAAGGTGTGTAAAAACGAGTAATTAATCGCGCGCGCGCATTGCAAATAATAAATTGCTACTTTTTAATTTCTAAAAAAGTGATTTTACCATATATATTTATTATTAGATATTGGTTTACTAATAATTAATTAAACAAGAAACCATACAAATGGATCATTTGAATAAGTAATTATAATTTAATGAAATTTGAAAGAAACGAAATTTAACGTTTGAAACGAGAAGAACGATAATTTTACCGCGTGCGACACTGTACACCAAGTGCCTCGGGGGTTTCCCCTCGACCCACGTCCTTCTGCCCCCGCACCTCGCGTATACCGCTTCACCCGAAAGGCGTTCTCCTACGTTGCATGATTCCACACGTAGCCTGAAGGTATCCAAGTCTGTCTGCATTGCTCAAGGCAAAAGGTATACTCTCCTCTTTCCCCTTTTCCCTTTCCACCTTTTTTTCCATCTCTTACTCTTTTGCTGCTTTTCTTTCTTCGTTCCTTCTTTTCAAACCACTGCCTTCAGCCTACCTCTTGGATAAGAAGATGGTGTACGAAAGGAGGTCTCTGATGTCCGATCACGATTGTAAACCCTCTTTTGGAAATCTTTTACGTTGGAGGAGAGGTCACCTGATATTATTGCTTTATGTATTTCTTTCACAAGTAATTAGCGAGATGATTGGAATTTACTACATATTCCAATTGTTCTAACGAGGATCTGAACACCGACTTAATTGACATGGGGACAAATGATATACATATGACAAAATCGCTATAAGGGTTCTCTAAATTCTGTCCTGTTTGCAATTGACGTTTCATTAGAAGTACATTTTTTGGCCAAGAAAGGCAAAAACTGTATAAGATAATTTGGAAGTATGCAGTTTGTTAAAGGGGAGTAATTTATTGTTCGTAAAAAAAATACTCTAACGAAAATAGGCCATTGAAAGAAGTACAAGGAACTAACAGGCACAACTTTCCCACGCGCTTTTCATACTGATGGTTTCACAAGTGTTGTTTGAAAGACAATTTTCTGTGTTCCGTTTGTCAAGAGCCAACTTCATAGGATGTTTTTCCGTCAGTTTAAGGAAACTCTGTCACTTTGATGAGTCGATAAACAAATACATACAATGATAACGTTTCATTCTTCTGCCTGGTCTTCCCCGATCTTCTGTTTGTATAAATAAGAAGTATTGCATTTGAGGAAAAGTCTAGTGTGATTAAAACTTCCACAGGAGATAAAGGAAAATTCTCAACAAGATTAATTTTTATATAATAATATTTATAAGTGTTTAGATACAAAACACTTGGATGTCTTTATTATCCAAATGATCACATTATACAGACTGTCTTTAATTTTAGAATAATTATATTTTTTCGGGCATCCACATCGAGAATTAATTAAAAATTGACCTTAATTATGTAACATTATTTAAATATTTATTTACAATGGAAAACAAAGTATTTCTTCTTTTTTTGGGCACTTAGGAGATAAGAACACAACATACTTCATCCTTAGCACAATCGGTAGCTGCAGACCTTTGAAGTGCCAGGCCACAAAAGTCCGATCTGCATATGCCACCAAATTGTTTGCATTTCGTTGCGAATTCTGATTTAACTGAAAGAGAAAAACACATTTTTATAGATTCCTTCATAATATATGCTTTCATTGGTAATAATAATAATTACTAATTACTATTCATTCAAAAATTGAATTAACATTAATTTTAACGTCAAATTTTACTTACCCACGGTACAGCATGTTTCTCCTGGATTTTTGCAAACTGCATTCGGTGAAACCACCAAACATTTATCTTCGCCAGACAGGCAGTTTTCTGGTTCACAATCCTCAGCAGTAACAGTCGTTCCTATTTTATTTAAGCAAAGAATAAAAATTTAAGTTTTTATAATTATCGATAATAGAAATTTATTGTTTTTTCTTAACTTTTTAAATTAATAATATTTTTTTTATAGAAAATGGCTGGCTTTTCTTGATATTTTTTTGACAAAAGGTAAATTTTTTTAATATAGCAGGAAACCAACATGCGCGCGCTACCCACGCAATTTACTTTGTTTATTTTTTTGCTACAACTAGCAATATATGGTCCGCGCGCGATTAATTTCTCATTTTTGTACAAATTTTCAAATCAAATGATTTTAAAATGTTTTAATAGATTTAAAAAGTATATATACCAAATAATTGAGAATTTTTAATTTTTGCAATATAAAAACTTGTATCCCTTGTCTATTTCCTACACAATTACTAAATTATAAAATTGAGTACCATAAAAAGGTTTTAAATCCTTTAAAAAATACTTAGTATCCCAATAAATTTCGCAAAATCCTTTTAAAATTCCTTAATATTTTTTAAATCGTATATGAAATCTCATTACATCCCTTGAAATCCCTTAAGTCGTTAAAATAACTAAATATCCTATAAAATCCGTAAAGTTTCTAAAAATTATTTAAAATTTCATAAAATTCCTCGAAATGCAATGAAGTCACTTAATAATTCTAAAATCTCAATAAATTTCGTAAAACTCTTTTAAATTCTTTAACATTTATCCAAAATTCCATGAAATCCTACTAAATCCCTTAAAATGAATGCGAGAAATTTATAATTACCTGAATAAATAAGGTAGATGCAAAGTAAGTAGAAAAGACCGTAGTCAGCTGATAACACCGCGATTCTCATTGTTAGGTACTTGATGGGTACTTGACAGTCGAAGCTTCAATACTCTTTTTCCGCCCGCTACTCATTTATAAATGCGCGCTTCCAGCATGCTTTTATCGTATAAATAAAATTTTCAAATGCTATAAGCGTCCGCGCGCAGCACATGTTATGTTTCTCGTATCATACATTTCATTATCAGGTAGTCGAAGATTACACCTGGCTTCAATTTACAATTGTATTTTCGCTTTTTATTTATTGAGAAATAGCTACCCGTATTATATATCATCTGAAATGAAACTATTTCTCTTTCTTTATCTCTGCACTACTTTCCAACTTGATTTTTGTGTGTACGGTACCTCAACTTTCAAATCTATCACAAATAGAGATAAGTCAACATATAATTGAATAAAATCATGAATAAAAAAAATACTTTGTAAACTAACGGATTGTTTAAATTAAAAAGTCTACATCAGCAGAAAAAGATTTTTTTTAAATCTATTTTCGTGAAGTTTAAAAACTATTGATGTTTCTTGTATAGTTCTTTTAATGATAGAGGAAGTATTAGACTTTTTTTCATTGTTTTTATCATTCTTTTTTAAATAATTTTTTCGCAATGGACTTTTATATTAAAATTTTGTTATCCAACCAGGTGCAGGTGCCACCTAACGAGAAGGTAGTTTACTACTTTCACATTTGCAAAGATCCTTTATCCAGTGAGAATAAAATATTTGAATTTGAATTGAAAGTGAGGAGGGGATTAGTATAGAAAATTTTATCAAAATAAACAAAAATTAATTTAGAGTTTTTATAATTGATTGTTTGCGAACTTTAAAACTATTTTTATATCCTCATCGGAGAAACTATTATACTTGAGTAAATTTTGATCCCATACTTGCAAATTTTTGCCAATATCCACGTTTTATATGACTGAACTCGAAAAACATGTTTTTAAGAATGTGTCTGTGTGTCTGTTGGATCTCGAAGGTTTTCTAGAAATTTTAAAAGATTTCGCATGGTTTCTAGGAGTTTTATTTTTTTTTCTTCAAATCCAATGATTTCAAAACTATTCTGTATAATTGAGAATTTTTAATTTTTGAAATATAAAAACTTATCCAGAATTTCTTGTCTAATTTCAGGAATAGTTATTTTTATTGCTTTAAATTATATAATCTTTTTGACAGCAATCGTTTCGACAATTAATTCTAATTAATTTACAGATTTTTTTTTAATTGACTTTTTTAGCGTCCTATTTATGCAAATTTTCCTTAAAGTTTTGCCGACATTTAAAGCTAACAATAAAAATCCAAGAGGTATTTTGCGACATTGTATCAAATCACGTCTGGAAACCAAAATTATGAGAAATAACTTTGCAGAGCATGAAAATAACTGTAATTTCCTTGACATACATCACATAATGACACTTCTCTCCTATTGTGCAACTAATTTTTTTCTTTATTGTAAAAACAAACTAAAGTGTGATATTAAAATCTTTGAAAAAAGTTGTATGGAAAAGTTAATTGAAAAATATATAGAATTTACAATAAAGATATCTAAAACTAGAGTGGAGTTCAAAAATGTGTTAAGAGAGAAATCGAAGCAATAAAAGTATATAATATTTACATATTATTAGAACTGCTACAGAATTTCGAATGCAGGTTTTTTTCCACGTCAATTTAAAAAAATATTCCATACCTCGCACTCATTTCCAAATCTCTAATATAAGACTAATTTATATCTACATTTAATTGAACTTTAGTTCTCTAAATTTTAATTTAGAGAATAAAATGTTTCCACATGAGTATCTTGTAAAATATGAAAATGAGAGTAAAATGTAAAGCAATCTGTTGAACGTTTATAAGAGGAAAAATTCTTAAAAATTTCCAGAGGAGACCTGAGATAAGTGAAAGTAACGCTTTGACTCTAGAAAGATCTAACACTTTCATCTAACACATAAGAAATAATAAAATAAGATTTTCCATTAACATTGTAACAGATTGCTGGAGATACAATATTGGAAAGGAACGAGATATTTTCCTTTGTTACTACTAAGCAGTGGACCTTCTCTAAAAATAACGCAGAAACATTTTTAAGAAAAATGAGAATATTCAATTTTGAAGTTAGATTTTGAATTCTTCGTTTTATGCAAAAAGTATTGAAATTAAATATTTTTTCGCTCTGTATGCAGTTTTATCTTTGAAAAAAGATTAGCGCTACAGAGCGAAAAAATATTTATCTATAATTTTCATTGAGTAAAATGGAGAATAGAATTTTGAGCTTAAAATTTGGGTTCAACGCCCTTAAAATAAAACAAAAAAAATTATACCAATTAAGTTATTGGGATTTATTTAATTTCTTTTGTAAAATTCTTGTCACACTAATGGGCTTCCAAAATATCCATTTATATTAATTAACTATAAACTAATAAATATAAAATAAATACTTAAGGGTGTTGGAACCAAGTTCTAATCTAAAACTTCGATTTCTTCATTTTACTCAACAAATATTAAATTTGAAATTTTTTCCCTCTGTAGAATTAATCAATTTTTAACTAGAATTATGCGTACAGAGCCAAAACATATTTAATTCAAATAGTTTTTAAGTAAAATGAAAATATACAATTTTAACGTTAGATTTTGAATTCTTCGTTTTATGAAAAAAGCATAGAAATTAAACATTTTTTCGCTCTGTATGCAGTCTTATATATGAAAAAAGATTAGTGCTACAGAGCAAAAAAATATTTATCTATAATTTTTTAATTTGGGTCCAACGCCCTTAATGTAACGGTTTTTTTTTTACAAAAACTACAATTTATGTAAATTATGTTATTTATATTTATGTGGGTTAGCTTTTCATAACTGTCCCAGTAATGGTCGGTTTACCTTATTATAAACATTGTAAATTATTACATATCTTACATATTGACGTCCTTCAAAATTCAAACATTATTCGTGCTGAAAACCAAAGGAGCAAAAGCATGAAAATTTTGAGGTTAGAAAATCAGCTACATAATATGACTAATGAAAAATTTAAAATACAGGAAAATATCATCAAGGACAGTAGCTATCAAATTCAATACGAAATCAAAATTAAAATTAGAATACTTGTTTGCTTTGGGTAATTTCCACGTGAATTCGGCACTGAACTTAGTCCCTCTCTTTTGCCTTCTTTCACTGGCTCACAGTCGCAGGTCGATTAAATCTTCATCTCTCTTGATTTCGTGCATTCGTCATATATTTTCTCTTTGTCGCACTCCCTCCTGCTGTTGTTACTCTTGTAGAAAATATAGGGAGTGAACGTATATTGATTATTGCTGATTATTGCCCCGGCCGCGGTCCGTATCTCTAATCCTCCTCGTTATTATTTTGTGATCGTTGGATGTGGATGTGGATCTATCTCATCTCATGTCAATGTTGAGTCAGTTAGTTGCAGTCAGTTGATTTTCAGCATTTGTTGGCATTTGTCTCAACTTGTCGATTCTCCTTCAAGCACCTCGTGAGCATTAACCTCTTGTTGTGATTGAAGTTCAGTCATCTTTTTTTTGCACTGCTAAAAGGTGAACTATATATTATAAGAACGTGCAATGGCATCGTCTTCGATCGCAAATTTTTTCCGGGATAAAAATGTATTTATCACTGGTGGTACTGGTTTCCTGGGTGTTTGTCTTATTGAAAAATTACTGCGATGCTGTCCCGGTGTGAAAAATATCTACGTTTTAATTCGCCCAAAAAAGGGAAAGGATATTCAGGAAAGACTCGAGGAATTGACAAAAAATTCAGTAAGTGTGATTAAATATCATTTTGAGAGATTTAAAAATAGCTTTATCTTTGAATTTTTCTTGAAATGAAGTACCGTTATAAACGGTGCTGTTAACCTCACTTTACTATATATAGAAGGTATGAAAACCAAAAAAGGATTTCTCCAGACATTTTGGAATTTTTATTATATAAAATTATGTACATAAAATTTTTTAATTATTGAAGTAACTTTTTGTATAATTTTTCTAAAGAATCACTCAGGTAATGTTTACACGAATTATATTAAGATTAAGACTAATTTTGGAAACAAAAAAAAATATATATATATATATATATACCTGTACATATAACTCATTAAATACACATATTTGATTTTAATTATTAAAATTACTGTATTTCATCACTCTTAAAAAGATTTACATTTCAAACTCTGCCGATCTTAAATTCAAATTAGTCGTTTAAATGAATGATAATTTATTTGAATTCTAGTTTATTAGCCACAATACCACTTCCCTCGCTTCCGTCGTACAGAATAAGTAGAGTATGGTGATTAATTTGCTCTAATCGATGTTACCCGAGGTTCAATAAAACTCCTCGTTGCTTGCTTTTATGCATCATATTTATGAGAGTGAAAATTAACTGCCACAGACGCGAATCAATTTCTTTTAATCAAGTTCTTATCGGAAATTTCTTCTACATTCATTAACTACAATATAAATTATTATTGATAGCCAAGTTTACCGGGACCTTTTTTCTCGCGTATTTGATGCAAAATTTATTTAAATTGATTTTCAATTTATTAATATTTGATTACGAACAATTATTTAATATTATATTGAGTATTAAAATAAATTCTTTAAAATTATTATTACAAAAATTTATTTCAGTTTAAGGGCATGTGATACTTTACTATAAGAGCAAATTAGTTATACCAATTATACATTCATAACAATAAATATCTTTAGTAAATAAGAGTCAATAAACCTTCGCCTCATATAGGTGAAGGTTTGTTGACTCTTTTTAGCTAAAAATATTTATTATTATGGATGTATAATTGGTACAACTAATTTGTTTTTATGGTAAAGTACTACATGCCCTTAATATATTTATTCTTCACAGTAAATTATCTTTTTTTGTAATCCATGTGTTGAAAACACTTTTCTTCATCACATATCATCATCATTAGAATACAATCAAGGAAATCTTTCGATGATATACCAATCACAAAAAATATTTGTAAATAATAATTACATGAAGATCAATAAGTTGAAGGTTCAGATATTTTCGAATGAAAATGAAAAAATTACCTCAACATATAATAAAATATTAATTATTTCCAAACTTATGCATAATTACATAAATATAGCAGTAACCTTGGAAACATGAAAGTGAATCTGTTAATTCTATAATTGAAAATTATTTCAGGTATTTGACAGGATCAAGAATGAAAATAATGAAGATCTTTTCAAAAAGTTAATTGCCGTCGAAGGAGATGTTGGAGAAGAAAACTTGGGCCTTTCTTCCAATGACAGGTTGACATTGGCCGAACACGTGAATATAGTCGTACATTCAGCAGCAACACTGGACTTTGAAGCCGATTTAAAGAGTACAGTCAATATTAATTTATTAGGCACTAGACGCGTCGTACAAATCTCACAGGAAATTAGAGAGCTCAAGGTGAGTGAGATTTTATGTAGTTAATACTTTTATATTTTTACATTTTCAGCAAATATATATTTTCCCAAAAATATATAATTAATATTCTTCAATTCTCAGCTAAGATTTACTGATTTTCTTTTTTTAGGCATTAGTTCATGTTTCAAGTGCCTATGTAAATTCAGTTCTTCTCGAATGCCACGAGAAACTTTATCCTCCCGCAGCCGATGTGGAAGAACTTTTGAAATTGGTTAAGGAAACAGATGACAATACTTTGAAAAAGGAGACTCGTAACATTATTAAAGATCATCCCAATCCCTACACTTTCACGAAACAGTTGGCTGAACATGAAGTCGCAAATTCAAATCTGCCAGCGACAATTGTGCGTCCTTCAATGAGTAAGGTTCTTTTAAAAATATTTACTCTAAAATTTTATTTCGCTTTTTGCGAGGGGATCATAAGATGAACATTGAATTTATTTTAGTAACTGGAGCATGGAAAGAACCCATGCCAGGTTGGACAATATCAAAAAATGGACCACAAGGTTTTTTGATGGGAGCCAGCAAGGGAGTCGTACGACGTTTACCAGTTGCAAAAGATCTAATTTACGACTACATTCCTGTTGATCTTGTTGTAAATAG
Source organism: Synergus japonicus (assembly GCA_900474275.1). NCBI lineage: Eukaryota > Metazoa > Arthropoda > Insecta > Hymenoptera > Cynipidae > Synergus > Synergus japonicus. The sequence continues at coordinate 29,350 of UCOH01009862.1, forward strand.
TATTCTTGTTGCTGCTTACAATGTTTCTCAACAAAGGTAATTACGTGTTTTTTTTCAATCAAGACATTTTTAATTCCAAAACATTTAATACCTTTCATTTCTTTTTTATTTAAAAACTTAGAATTTTAAATAAGGAACGAACAGTTTTCCTGTATTCTAACATTTGCGAAGTCAAAACATTTTTACGATTTTTAAAAGATATTGCAAATTATTAAGGATTCCATGGAATTTGATTATGTTTCTAAGGATAGGTTTCTTATTTATTGACAGGAGACTGATAATTTTCACTTTTTATTTCAGTAAAAAGGAAATGAATATATACCACTGCACATCGAGCACATGTAATCCCTTCAGATGGCAACGAATCTCACAAAGAGTTGATGAATTTCTTCATAAATATCCATTGTGCAGTGCAGTTTGGTATCCATCCCTCAAACTTTTGCCATCTCTCTTGTGGTTCCGAATCTCTGCCATATTCATGCACATGATTCCTGCTTATATTTTAGACACTGTAACTCGAATCTCTGGTGGAAGGCCGATGTAAGATTTAAATTTTATTATTTTTATTAACTCAATTGGTGATAATTATATATTATATGATGGATTTCTTTTAGAGATGTTTAAAGCATTAGAAACTTGCATAAACAATTTTGTATTTCAGACTGGTTCGCCTCCACACGAATGTGAATAAATCGCTTGTTCTCTTGGAAAAATTTATCTTTACTGAATGGAAGTTCCACAACACAAACACACTCGAACTGCACAATAAACTTTCAGTTGAAGACAAACAACTTTTTCCGCTGGATCCAAGAGATTTAAACTGGGAGGAATACTTCGTAGATTTAACGCAAGGAGTCAGGCAGTATCTTAGCAAAGAGAACCCTAAGAATTTAGAAAAAGCACGCAAAAAAGACAAAATGTAAGTAAATGTAATGAACTTCTAAATTAGTAAAATATTTTCAATTTTATTTAAAGCATAATGAATTCAAGTTAGTAAATATTCACATTTTAAAATAGTATGTACTCAACGCATAAATATAATCTTCTATATATTTTAGATTGTTGGTGGCTCACATGCTTTTGCAAGCAGCGCTATTGAATCTCTTTTGGTGGTTTGCAAAAGTTGTTCTTGATTCGACTTGGACCCAAACTGGCATGATAGTTCCAATCGTGTATATTCTCTTTAATCAACTATAATTCTCCTATAAATTATTATTTTCCATAATCATTTAGTCAATGTTGAATATTGACACAAGATATACAATTTCCATAAAGATTAAAGAATTCATGTTTTTCATTTTGTTTTTCTATGGTAGAGAAATTACATTAAACATTTAGTAGTTCAGGGCAAGGAAGTTGAGTTAAGATAGTTTGCATTTAAATCTTTAAATTAAGCCAAAAGATACCATAAGATTAAATCAAAGAACGATTACCATTATCAAAATGTAATTGTCATTCATTGTGTGTAAAAAAAAAGAGAAGTTACAAAGTTAATGGTAAAGGATTTTCACAGTTTCAATGTTCATTTGCATTTTATAATAATTAAATAAGCTTTTCCAAATCACAAACATTCGAAGAAAGTATAATCAAAAATTATGCTTTCTAAAAACCCATTTTTCATCAACAGTCGAAATACTTATACGTAAAAAGTTGAGTTATAAGCGTTGAATATTTTTTTGTTTAATATCTATTTTTGCCATTATTATTTATGTATGCAATAGGATACTGTATTAATAAAAGTAATAACAAAATGGTTTATACTTTTGAGAAGAAAATTTATAATTTTTTTTTCTTTTTTTAAATAATTACATGATCAAGATCTATTTAATATCTAATTTTATCATGCATACGTTTTGCTTTTTTTTCTTCATAAATCACTGGTGGTCCCGTGATGAAACTTACAGGATTAGTAAAGCACATTTATGACTTATTTTCCTGTAAGTTTCATTGTGGGACCATCAGGTGTTAAGGAGAAAAAAATAAAATGTAATAATTTGAACGTGCGCCGAAAAATTATTAGAAAATATAAAAAAATCAATTTTTATATATGTACTGAAAAAAGCAAATATTATACAGAAGAATAAATTTACTAAATTAAGTAATATTTATAGGAGCTTCATTCCCCTGCGCGCTACATACGCCATCATTATTATTCATTTATTAAAATTGTTAATAATTTTATGGTAGAAATTTAGATTGGGGTCTTGTCTTGGTCTTGTGGAGTCTTATGGGGTCTTATGGAAATATTATGGGTTCGTATCTGAGTCTTATACTCTTATGAGTCCTATTGAAGTCTTATTGGCTCTCATGGGGACCTTATGGAAAGTGTTATGGGGATTTTATGGTATTCTATTAGGGTCTTTTGGAGGTTCTACGGAAGTCTTATGGAGATCTTATGTAAGTCTGAGGGGATCTTATGGGAGTGTGAAGGGGTCTTATTGGTTTTATTATATTATTTTTATATATTATATATTATTTTTGGTATTCTTATTGGTATTATGGGTGTCACATGAGCCTCCTATGGTATTCTTATGGGGATCTTATGGGAGTCTGAAGGGGCTTATGGGAATATCATGGGGACTTGGATTCTTGACACAGTGATCGAGAGGGTCAAGAAGGGCGTATAGTCATGGTGCTCACGTGACCCCATGGGGATAAATTCCTGATGCAGATAAATTCCTGATGATGCAAATAAATTCCTAATGCAGATTAATTCCTGATGCAGATAAATTCCTGCGGTAGCGAAATCTTTTTATAATATAGAGATCTGTATTTAGAAATATTTCTTTTATTTCTATTCTTTCTAAATCAATATCCATTTTTGAATAGGAATTGAAATTAGAAATTTTGTTTAGAAATCCCTGGGGCTTGAATTAATTAAGGTAAAAGTCACGTTCTATCATCCAAAATGACATAAAATATCTATCGTCCTAACTCGTAAAGGCAAGTAAGATCAGTACCTACATAATCAAAATGTGGTGGTACATAAAGCGTTCTCCGATCGGAGAATGTTGGTCAGTCGACTCGATAAGTCTAGCAAACCTAGACTCCCTCTGAGAGACCCAGAGAACGTCGTTGAAGTCACTTCGGCCTTCTGTCTTCAATCTACTTGATCCAATAATTTCCCATCATTGTGGATTGTACTTCGAAAAATCATCTTTTGAGAAAGGGCAGTTCTGTGAGTGTCTAGTGAATAATTTCTGTGCCACATTATAATTCTCTTCTGGTATTTTAATTAATTAAGTAACTTAAGTACACAATAAATAATTATATTTTAATAATAATAATATTTTCATCAATTCTTTCCAAATTAATCTAACAGCTTAATTATGTATGTACATGGAAACAATAATTCAATTAGTTAATTGAAAGTAAACCTACTAAAATAGATATTAGAACTTGAAAATTAATCGACTTGTTTGAGGTTGAAAAAAAGCAGTCTCTAAATTTTTTGTATTCATTGGTCTCCAAGGACTTGTGTAGCTTTTGTGTATCAGAATGCACTTTCGCGTGCAACGCACGATTCAAGTTTGTAATTCACAGAACACAGTTTGCAAATTTTTATGAGTAAGGCAAATTAATTTATTCTCATGCTATTTATAAATTTCGTCTGCACGAACAAGGATAAATATCTTCAAAAAATAAGATCAAACGTGTGATCATACCTGCTCAGAAAAGAGGAAAGAAGATAAATAATTAGGTAGACGGCCTCTAGAATACTGAGAATGAAACAAAAGCTTCTACGAATATCTGATTTATTTTCCAAACAATAATAGGTTTATTAAAACTTATTCATTAATAACATTAAGTATTCTATTATAGAATTTCTATAAATTAAAAAGTTCACTAAGTGCCCTCGGTATGACGGTAATTTTATTACATTACGATATGTACATAGGAAAAGTCGTTATGCGGCTCATTAACTTAATGCGAATATGGATCTAAACTTTTACGCACTCTCAATATTACTCAGTATTTTAATAGTTTGTTTTTATTGCTTAGAAATCGGGTCAAATGTCCATTGAGATTATAAGAATTTTAAGCATTATAAACAATATATAAGAGTAGAAAATATAATTTTCTTTCTTAAATACCTAATAATATACATATTTATACAATACATATACAATAGTTTAAAATCAGTTTACACTAAATATGTAAAATATAATACCTAATTAAAAAGTAATTTACGCCGTTTATCATAGATATGTTTTGACATTTCGTTAGCGATAAAATACCTTAATAAAAAAGTTGTTAAACTTTGGACTAATAATTAGGGATTCAGTTTAAGGGTGTTGGAGTCAAGTTCTAATCTAAAAATTCGATTTTTTCATTTCAGTCAACAAATATGAAATTTGGAATTTTTTCTCTCTGTAGAATTAAACAATTGTTAATTAGTATTATGCGTACAGTGAGAGAAAATATCTCTTTCAAATATTTATATATTATTTTCGTTAAATAAAATATTGAGAATGCAATTTTTAGTTTAACACTTGAGTTCAACTGTTTTCTTTCTTCTAATCAATCAAAATACCCAGAAGAAATCCACTAGGGAGAAAATTACAAACATAATCAGAACTACTGCACTCGATTAAAGCATTGCAAACTTGCGTATAGGATATTAAAACGTCTTTTTATTTTCAAGGATTTTTCACGTACACAGATCTTTAATGTTGACTTGTTTGGAATGTCGGAGCATTCACCATTGATTTCCGTAACATCATGTTATTAAAATGTTAATCTTATTATTATTAACTATGAAAATGATTTATGCCAACTATTACTTGTTCGCATTGCAGCAATTGTCTCCAACACCCTTAATTGTTTTATTAATTAATTTTCTGCATTCAATTGTAGAAGAATATACAATTGAAATTTATTTTAACAGATTATTATACATACATAACTATGAAATAATATTCTCTCAATATGTCATGTAATTTTTGCATTGACCTTCATCTTCCAGGATCATTAGAATAAATTTTTATTCTGTGAGCCTGTTTCATAATATATTGGGCGTTATGCGATTATTATTACGCAACTAACTTTCAATTTTTCGGTGATTTGGAAAATGAATAGATTCGCTCTCTAACATCCATTTTAAAGTCACGTAGTCAATCGGTCAACACTTTCGACTTTTAGGATGTTTTAAAATCGTTTTGAGCAATTCATTTAGGACAATATTTGCTTGTTAAACCGGACGAGCCATTATTAAGTAGATGGACTTTCTCCTAAAATGTATGAAGTATTGATTTCGTTTCCTATATACTACCTTATTTCATTTAATAAGGAAATATTTTTAAAGAGGATTAAAAACAATCTTTTACGCAGAAATAAAATCGTTTATTAATATTATACTAACAACTATATGATTCTCACACTCTGCATACAATTTATTTCTCGCTGCTTACACATTATTTTTTACTTATCTGTCTTCAAAAGCTTAATAACTTTATAATTACTTAAGCCATCCATTTATCGTCAACTTTGACATTATAATTGTACATCCGCAACTTGAACCTTTACGCAAATTAAGCCGTACTGATTCATCGTAAATTTCATCAATTTCCGAAATAATAAATGACTTGGTAAAAATCCGCTAATCTCGAATTTGCATCTGATGATTGTGCCATATATGGCACAATCATCAGAGAAATGATTCTGCGAACAAAAGAGTCAAAAAAAATTTATTTGAATCGGACAAATAATATTGAATATTAAAGAGAAGTGTCTAGGAAAGGATATCCTTTTATTGACCTTACAGCAAAAAAGATTCATCAATTTAAAGAATTTTTTTGTGAGGACATATACGTGATTGTGACCCTGAGGTTTCATAATTGATTTCGCATTGAATTGATGTCTGATGCACCAGTCTTTCACTCTTACTACCATATTAACTTGTTTTTTATTATATTCTTTTTTTCTGGCAATTGCTTCACATCTCTCCTTCATATTTTAGTTTTTGTTCTTCCCTTTGCAGCAAATTATTCAGGCATGGATCCAGCCGCACCAACTATACCGGAATGGTTCCGTTGCAGAAATGTTTTAGTAACAGGTGCTACAGGATTCATGGGAAAAGTTTTGATTTCTAAGTTACTACTCACTTGTCCTGATATTGGAAATATTTTTATTGTGGTGCGGGAGAAAAAGGGCGTTGACCCACAAAATAGGCTAAAACAACTAATTCAGGTGAGAAAAAAATGTTAATAGATCTATTGTCCCTCTTAATTCCCTTTAATCCCCTTTATCCCCTAATATCACAACATCTTCAAATTCTCTATAAAATCTCTTGAAAACTTTTAGGGTGTCTTGAAATTTTTTAAATCTTGCGAAAATTCTTAAAAACCCTTACATTATTTGGAATTCTTTTTAAATTAATTAATAATCTCGATGTGCCTTTCCCCACTGACGCATATTATCTATACGTTGTATACGATTCCCTGAATTACTAATGGGAGCTTGTGATGCTGCTATCAAATCAACTCTTTAATCCTAATTGTTGCGGTTTTTCCCCACATCCGTATTATTCAAAAAACCGGTAATATTTGATTTTATTTGATGCTCATCAACGTTGATGCATCAGCTATGATGCACTTAAAACAATCGTTGAATTTTAAATACGGAAAATTTATTCTTGCAATTCATAGCTTCTCAATACTTTTCAGTAATATAAATTACAAAAATCAGGTACTTATTTGCAGACGTGCAATTTTCCATTCGTTCCTTAATTCTTGGCTTAGAATTTCTTACAATTTCAAAGCGTTTTTATCTGAAAATATGAAGCTTTTAGAGAATTATTAAAGTTTGACATTTTTAAATATTGACTATATAGGATAAAAGAATATTTAAATTAGTAAGGAGAGATTTCCTGAACAGTATTGCAAGGTACTTCTGGTTTTTATACATATACTTATGTAATACGGTTTGTTTGCATAGAAATTCAAGGTTGATTGCACTAAAGTTAAAATTTTAAGCCGTTACTATGCCTGAGAAACGAATTTAATGATAATCAGTCAGAACGTCAAAAATAAAACGCATTTATTATATTTCAAATTTTTAAGCGTAATAAAATACTATATGGTTTTATATGTATATATATATATATATATATATATATATA
>UCOH01009863.1:0-13805 GCA_900474275.1 Synergus japonicus
ATATATATATATATATATATATATATATTAAACACAGGTAACAAAATCTAGCTTTAAGAGTGACTAGTTTTTTCTGAAATATAACTGTTTGTTTTATGATTATAAGATTTCATACTAAAATACATATTACATAATTCGAAATTATAATATATTGAGAGTATATTGTAAAAATTTTAGACTGAAATATGAAATATTCACGAAGCTACAGCATATAGTCGCGAGCACTTCGTAGATTCACGCCGAGCATAAAAAAAATGAATAACAAAGTAAGGAATACTTATTTTTGAATTCTTATTACTCTATCAATCGAAGAACACCCAAAAGCACATTCGCTGAAACTTTCATTTGAACAGTCAAGAGAATTTTGTTTACTTTTTGATTTTAATGATAACATATCAGAAATTTAAAGTGATTGCATTTTATTTTCTTATAAAAATAACCCTGAAAACAAAGTGTTAGTTCTCTAGCGACAATCCGAATTATTCCGAAACATATTCAAAAGCAATCTGAACCTTTAAGCCAAATTAGTCTGAATTAATCAAAACATTCAATCCGAATAAATGCGGTCAATTAAAACTTTCAATCCAAATTAATCCGATCTATCCAAATCAATATGAATGTTCCCAGTGGGTAAAAAATTGAAAAAAGTATTTAGAACGTTCTAAAAACGTCCTAAAAACGTCCTATATGTCAGGCCAAAAAACGTCCAATGTTCCAAAGACGTTTTTGGGACGTATTTGAAATATTGGACGTTTTTTAGCCTGACATAGGACGTTTTTAGGACGTTCTAAAAACTTCTTTCAATTTTTTGCTCAATGGGTTTCCGAAAAATTCGGATTCATTCGGATAGAAGATTTGGATTCATTTTGAATGGGCCGCGGATTAATTCGGTTTGAAAACTTCCTGCGGATTAGATCGGAATGAAACTGTTTGATTCGGATACAAATTCCGGAATTATTCGAAATAATTTGGAATGAATTACAATGCGAAGCTTTCGCTAGGGTTACCATACTTGAATTAAAAGACCTTTAAAGAAATATTTTATCGCAACAAAAATTTGGGGCAAGAAAAAATTTTCTAGGACGTATAGCAACCAAACATTTCGCTATCTCCATCAAACTCTTTTCACAAATTTAAATTTCTCGCGTCTGCAATGAAGTTGACAGCCTCATAAACAAAAGTCATCTCCGTCTCGACCTGAATAAGAAGTCTGTCCCACGCTATAATTTATTTCCAAGAACCATTTAAAGTAACGGTATTTTAACGTGAAAAAAAGTAGAAGATTGGATAAAAAATTGCCAAGGCAATACGCACTCTTGAAGATACGAATACCGATCAATAAAAATAATGAAATAAAGAGATCAGGAAAACAGTAAAAGAATTACCAATAGGAAATGATAAGGGAATGAGGTGACTTGTGAAATAAGAAAGAGATTTATTTACTTCTGATAAAAACAAATAGAATTGAAAAAGCTATTTGTTGTATTTTTTGTTGTATCATAACTTGCCTAACGTATTAAATACAAGCGTGCGTGTCGGATCAGCGAACAAATGTTTCTAATCTTTATTAATTAAATAAATATCGTAGTTTGCGTCAAAAGTGTTTTCAATACTATAATTAAATGTAAGACACGGCATTGGTGTCAGAATCAGGATAAAATGTATTACAGTAACAGAGATCCCACCCGAATTGATGTCAGCTCAATTGCTATAAGGTGTTGACTGACGCACTTAGAACATGTTACCGCTGAAGGTGGCCCCGACGGAAGATTACTTCAATCGTTTCGAGTGGGCATTAGTATTGAGAAAAATTCTAGAAGATCAGCATGAAGATTATACACGTGTTCACATAAGTACAGAGCTAAATAATGCATTAAAATTTCTTGTTGCTCCTTGCGAATGTGGCAAATTTTTAGATAGAATGCTTAAAGAACAGCTTTTACATAGGCTCACTGATCGTGACATGTGCGACGAAATAATTTAAAAAAAAAAACCGTCAGACCGTTGAAGAAGTTGAATCAAATACTCAAAATTAACATGGCTCAGAAAACAAATTTGTTTATACCTTCTACGACACAATTTAAGAAAGGTAAAAAAAATCGTTTTAATCCAAGATCGTAGTCTGAAGCAAATGAACAGGAGCGCAAGTGTCACGTAATTCTTATCAGAGGCGAGAACCCGGAGAAAATTACGCTTGCTACATAGTAGAGCGTAGAATAAACGTGAAAAATGTCCATATCGAAATATTTAGTAATTTAGTGCTGAAATTGCAAAAAAATTAGATCTCGCAAAGGTTTGTAGATCAAGCAAAATGTCATATAATACGGATAAATAAATTCAAACCCAGGAAGAGCCGATTGGTACACTGTTGGAGATAGAGAACTCCAGTTGATATACATATATGTTTCGATTAGATTAAGTACATGGAAACTCTACTTATTCGTTATAGAAGGTGATTACGATTCTATATATGGACGCGAATGGATTGCTCAATTTTTTCACGAGGTTAATTGGGTTGAATTATTCTCTCCGTCAAAAATTCACTTCGTACCTGTCGCGGCTCCATACCCATCATCAGACTATTGAACTCTATTAAACCAATTACTTCTAAGGCATTAAGAAGTTTTTGGTGATACTGCTGGAAAATAAACTAGTCCACCACTCCAAACGCATCTTAAACTGGGCGCAAACCCTGTTTTTGCACGTATTACAAATGTTCTAAATTTGTTTGATGATTTACTTGTGTTTGCCGAGGGGTTGACAACTCGGCGAAACGGGTGTACACCTACTTCTGACTTCAAGATATCTCAGGATAATTCAATCACTACAGAAGATTTCACTGACTTCAGGAGATTTCAAGACAATTCAAGTGAATTCACGTGACTTCAGACATTTCAGGAGATTTCAGATATTTCAGGAGAATTCAGAAGATTTCAGTGCAAGTACACCTGATTTCACGAGTTGTTAACCCCTCGGTGTTTGCAGTTTATTTTGACGATCTACTTGTGGTTCTCGATAAAGTAATTGTCCGTCTCAAAGAACGTGGAATTCGTCGTAATTGTTTAAAATGCACCTTCACAACTTCCTCGCTCTTTCTTTTCTCGGTCGAGTTTTTGGTCACAAAATTGATGTTCAAGGTGTGCAGAAATCTAATAAGCATATTGCTGCAATTTAAGATGCACCTAAGTCTCTCAAGTCGGAGGATCTGGGGTTTTTTTTTATTGATAAAGCAACTTACTACACTGCAGTCATTCCAAATCTGGCAACCAAGATTCGTCTGTTTCGTGACATACTTTTTAAGAAACCTTTTCAATGGACTTCAGATGCCCACAGGGCTTATGCAGAGATCATGAACATATTAATCTCCCCTCAGGTTCTTATGACCTATCATTCTACTACAGGATAACCTCCAGTACAATTGTTCTTAAATCGCAACATATGCATTATGCACTCGCCTTGATCTCGTACGAGGTGACTCCACACAAGGAAGGATTACTGAAAAATAGCAAGCCGAGAACAATTCAACATTCAGGACGTTTCAGTCAGATCAAAAAGTTTGTTTTCTCTCAGGCAAACCACAAATGGACAAATGGATCTCAGGAACTGTCACAAAATGTTTCGGGGATCTTCCCATGATCCCCGATCATGGGAATTTTAATGCATTATTTAGCTCTGTACTTATGTGAACACGTGTATAATCTTCATGCTTCATGCTTCATCTTCCCTTTCAAACGTCATATTGATCAAATCAGGGCGTTAGACTGTGAAAACTACCAAGAACGGCTAGGTGAACCCAACTTAATTTGAGTACCAACTTCTAAAGCACCAGAATTACGGCGTCGTGTTCATTTCTATATTCATGAACCAGAGCCACCGATTACTCCACCTATGCCTAATGAACAAAAAAAATCAGTAGTTCCAGAATTAGCACCTCTACAAGCTCCTAAATCGTTCACTTCTCAGAATCGCAATTCAAAATCAATCACCAAGACAACTTCCTCGTCGTTGTTCACGTATATCCGTACCAAGATGTTTATTCACACCGACGTAATGTTTTGTATGCATTTTTTTTGGATTTTTGTCCGCCATTTTGTTATTTTTTTATAAATATTAATTACGAGAGAGTATAAACCTAGTATTTGTATTACTGAATCTAACCCATTTTGATTTTTTTTTTAAGCTAGCCGTTATCGAGATTGCCCTGGTACCGTTTACTCTTTTGATTTTGAGAAGCCTACGCATGGCCATTCTTTTTAATATAAACATAGAATAAAGTTAATAAAAAAAAATTATTTTGCGTAGTTAAAGACATGTTTTATCATACCTAAAAATATTTATTTTCATATCTTTTATGATATACTCAAAAAAAATGTTCAAAAATAGCTCTTTTTTTAGCGTATAAAGTAGAATAACCCCTTATGTGGTATTAATTCTACAATTACGAGTGTAATTGTAGAATTACTAATCTTTATTCTTTAAATGTATACTACAATTAGAAGTAAGATACAACACTTTTACGAGTCAATAGGTTCGCACGGGACAAACTTCAGAAAAGATTATTTGTCGCAGGTATCGGCGTGGAGTAAGTAAGAGAAGAACCAAGAAGCTAGCACCTGGATGCACCTGTCTCACGTTGCGCTCTACTACCAAGTCCGAAACGAACCGAATCAAATCGATGCGGGGGTTGTGCTCTGATCACTGGACCATGACTTAGCACATCATTTCCTGGTAATCCACTCGCTAAAGACGACTTCTACTCACCTTATTGGAACGGCAGGAATATTGCTAGATATTTCTCTCTCACATTAAGACACATTGAGGAGAATTTGAATTCTGTTCAAAATTTAAATAATTACCATACACGGATAGTTTCTAAAAAGTTGGTAAATTGAACTCTCACAGTTTCCGACATGCAGAAATAATCTCGGAAATAATCGTCTGATTTGGCCCCATTTGAATTGCACTAAAAATTATTAACAATTACTGTTATCACAGTAGAAAAAACTTAATTTCAGTTAAAAATCAAATTCATTTTAAAATGTAACAAAAAGTAGCACGAGTAGCCTGGAATTAAAAATGATACTTGCACCTTAAATTAAGCAAATAAAAATAATGAAATTCAGGTTGTCACAACCTGAAATTAAGATGATATTTATTGTGAAAGTCAGGATTAGATGTGAAATATTCTTAAATTCAAGTGTAATATCCAAACTGAAAGTAAGACATACACTATTAAAAATTTTTTCCGAAATTTAATGCATTTATGTGTGAAGAAATATGTTTGTATGAAAACTCAAACACTTTTATGTATTTATTTGAAAATTCAATCAATTTTATATATAAATTTTCAAAAATTAAAAAAAAAATAAATAAACACATGTCGTTTTCTCTACGCCTGTTTGCCAGAAGTTTTCTAGTTTCTCCAAGACCAAATACAATACAAGTTTTAAAGGGTTATCAAACTCGAAAAAATACTGAATATATACAATATTACATTAAACATAATTTTATATTTATTTAAATTAGATTTGGACACATTAAAAACTGCATGTACAGCACTATTAAGTATCTAAATCGACGAAAATACGATTTACCAAAAATGCAATTTATCGAAAAACGCACTACCATGAGTTCTCACTGGACGTCTATTCTGGACAAGTCTTTACATTCCTTGGTTTCCCACGAATTTTCTCAATTCCTTTTAATTTCTTTGAATTCTTTGAGTGTCTTAAATTTTTTGGAATTCTTTTAAGTTCTCGCGAATTCCTTTAATTCCGCAGCAGCTCCATTAATTTCTTCAAAAGCTGCACTTTCTTCAAATCCTTTGAATTTCTTGAATTTCTTTAAATTTATTTGCATTTATAGAATTTCTTTGATTCCCTGTAAGCTCACGAATTAATTCAGTGCATGTGTTACTTACCATTTGAACAAATTTAGATAATCGAGATATTTTCCACAATTTTTTTGAAAAATAAAAGTTGTGACAAAAACCGAATTATCTAAATTTACTCTTATAATATTATAACTAACATGACATTTGTACCTTAATTTCCTTCAATTCATTTGAAATCCAAAGCGATGTAAAATAAAATGGCGACTGTGAAGCGTTTCTTCATTTCTAATTTTGGGATCCACGACTGGACCAACAACTCGTACCATTTTTAAATTGGGATAAAAACCTGAAGTTCTTTGGTTCATATGCATAAGAATAGCAAGAGCCTTCTCTAGAATTTTTTTTGATATTTAGAGTATCCCCACTTCTCTATTCCTTCCTATTTCTTTCAATCTCCAGTTCTTTTCCCTTTCTATTTTAAATTCAATTCAGATTCCTACCTATCTCTTAATCTGTACTTCTCTATCTCTCTCTTGTTTCAGCTGATCTCTTTCTATATTCTTTTGTTAATCAAAATCGCTCTTTTGTTTCTTTCAATCTTTATTTTGTATTTCTTTCTATCTCCTTTGTCAATCACAGTTCACTCCTATCTTTTTTATTCCCTATTGATTCCCTTTTCATGCCTTCCCATCTCTCCCTTTCTATCTCCTTGTAAATTTCAATTCATTCCTATTTCTTTCAATCCCCACTTTTCTATTCCTTCCCATCTCTTTCACATTCCTATCTAACTCTTTGTATCTGCATATTAATCTATATCCATGCTTATCGCCTTTAGTCTTATTTTTTATCCCTTTATCTATATCTTGCCTATACCGGCTCACCTTAATCAACATCCACACCTATTTTTTCAATGCCCACTTATTTATCTTTTTCAATCAAAATGCTCTCCTATCTCATTTAGTCTGCACTTTTCTATTTCTTTCCATCTTTTTATCAATAAAAATTCACTCCTATGTGTTTTAATCGCTTTCTTTCTATCTCAGCTTGACTCTTTTTTATTCAAATTGATCAATGTCCCTATACTGTAATATCACAGATATTAACGTTCTATTTTTACCCAGAAAAAATCTCGAGTGATTTATCACAACCCAACCCTGTACAAACTAAACTGATCGGTTTATTTATTTATTATTTAAGATCTTTTGCAAATTTCTCTAAATTCTCTAAAATTGCTCCTAGTAATAAAATAAAATTTTGGCTTTTGGAAACAGTGAAACCTTTTTTTTGGTTATTATTCCAATCAATGTAAAAAAAATCGTCAAACTAGACGTCTGAAACTTCAACCCAGTGGGCAAAAAGACATGGACATCAATTGGACTGACATGGACGTCGTAAGGATGTCTTTAAGACGTCCTCAGGATGTCCATGTCTTTTTGCCCACTGGGTTGAAGTTTCAGACGTCTAGTTTGACGATTTTTACTATAAGTATCTTAGTACTCGCAGCAAAAATAATTGAATAAGTATGATTTTTTAGCATTATGTGTACGCAAGCATTTACATAATCAAGGTGGTGGGAAGTCAATACATCTCGTAAGATCGACGACTGCAAAGTCACTGGTGACCGCAAAACTTTACCAGGTTCTTGGGGAAATCTCTCTGATTATGTAAAGTGTCAATAACCTGTTAGATTTCAACAGAATATTCTTGCTTATTCGTTAAAAACCTTATTTCTGCTATAAAAATGGTATTCAAAGAACACATATGATTTAAATTTCGCTGACTGAACAAACGGAAATTATAGCATATTTTTTAATACCCATCTTTGATGTCATTACTCACTGATATACATCCTATTAGAAAAAAGTCATGGCCTCAAATCTCGAATTGAACAAAGTCGAATATCGAAAAGTCTCGAAATAAGAAAAAAAGCATTGAGCATATTGAATGTAGAAAAGAACATAGAACATAGAAACGGTAGTGCGACTACGGCCGCGTAGCGGCCGGCAGTGGCACTGGTGTCAAGAAATTCTTGATTCTCTATAGTCACATCAATTGCGCATGCGCTACATCAATTGCGTGTGCGTCACATCAATTGCGCATGCAAACAATCAGATACCGAACGCAAAGCGTGGGCATTAGTTATATATCAAGTGAAATTTGAGAAACATTTGAGAAATCCGAACTTGACATTTGGGAGAAACATGACCTGACTTGGGAAAACTTGAGATCTGGAAAGTTGAAATTTGAGAGACTTGAGTGTATAACCGAAAATGATTCGTGATCCGTCTTAGTTTTCCCCATTTGCTCTTTATGTTTTAGAAAGTTAAAGAAAACGAAAGTTAATTTTCGTGTTAAATATTTAGTACTTAGATTAAATTCTTAATACTCGGAAAATAAAAAGTTTTTTTTAGCAACATAAATTATAATACTTTACGACAAGTTCGGTTTGAATTTCAGTCTTTTACGAAGTTTTTCAACTTCCGATTATATATTTTACATTATTCTAAACGCACTAATTTTTTTTTAACTTTAGGAAATGGTAACGCATATATAAAAAAACATGCATCTCTCCACTCTTTGTTTTGAAAAAAATTAATTTTGAAAAATTAATACACGGAGAGAAAAATCAGCGTTTGAAACGACGCTTATTCGTCGTTTGAAACTACAAGTCTTGATCGTCGTTCAAAAAGACGAGAATCGTAGCTTGAAACGACGAAATCGTGGTTTCATCTAGAGTTCTTAGTCGTGAACGGTAACGAGAATGAGAATATAACCGAGACTTTAGAGATTTTTATGACAAGGGAGATAATTATTGATTAATTAACCGATAAAGTGTAATAAACTGTTTTTGTACTTCTATTACTTCTTAATCAGCTTTACACAAGTTGTAAATGAAAACACTGTCACAAATGTATGCAAAGCATAGGTTATGTTATTCACTAACATAACCTATAAAGTGATGTTTATTATAAGATGAATTTTGTGGCTTTAGTTAACTAGTAAGCTGTTGTTTTGCATATTTTACATTCCTAAATATGCCTTAGCTAATAAATGATTAAAATTTAACCATGTAAATAATGTAAACAATAACAATTCTTAAATTCTTTTAAATTCTCATAAATTCTGTCATATTCTCGGTCATATAACCTGGATTTAAGTTCTCGTGAATTTAAGAACTCTAGTTTCATCCTACGAATCGCTTCGCCGTTTGAAGCCACGACTTGCGTTGTTTGAAACGACGTGGATCGTAGCTCTAAACGCAGATCGAGCTGCAACCAAAAATAAGCCCCGCCCATATCGAAATGTTTGCGCAGCACGTGTTACATTCAGTAACATTCATGCAAGAGTTTCGTAGTTTCAAACGACGAAGCGATTCCTAGGATGAAACAACGATATTCGTCGACTCAGACGACGAAGAATCGTCGTTTGAAGCTAAGATGTCCTTCCGTCGTTTCAAACGCTGATTTTTCTCTCCGTGTAGTAGGCTAATGTATATTTTCATGTGGTTTACCATTTCCCAATATTTCAACCAAAAATATGTATTATAAATTAACTAGTACGACTCGTTGCACTACCGTTTCTATATTCTATGTTCTTTTCTACATTCAAAATGCTCAATGGTTTTTTCTTATTTCGATACTCTTCGAGACAAATTCGAGACTTTTCGATATTCGACTTTGTTTAATTCGAGATTTCAGGCCATGACTTTTTCCTAATAGGATTAAATGCATATTCTGTAAACTAAAATATTCCTTAGTACTCACTTGAATATGCATTTAAATAATTTATATTTTTTTATTAAAATTCATTAATTTCGACAGAATGCACATTTTTATAATTCGAAATGCTATTATTTATAATAAAAAAAAAATCTGCCCACTTACGCGGGCACATTCTCATACAAACGTCGCGCTCCGTGTTGGGCGCTTGCGCGCTTCACGCGCTGGCACCTATTTTTTAAATTTAAATTACTACAAAATGAAATGGAATGCGAACGAAAACTAATTTACTTAAGGTTCTATCGACCTTAAGGAGCACATTCTCATCAGAGCACTCGCGCTTCGCGTTTGATATTTCATTTAAACCTCGCGCTTCGCGCTCGGCTTTGTTTAACAATATTTTTCATGACTACAACGAAAACTACTCATCCTATTGAAAAATGGCCAAAAGAGAACTTATAGATCTTTTTAAGGCCAATAATTATGTTTCTTATCATTTTCTCTGTATCTCGCGTTATTTGGCTCAAAATTAGAATTTCCGATTTTTTAAGGAAATTCAAAAAGTTATTATACCTCTCCTATAGAGTTTAAAAAAAAAAACATTTTTCATCTTTAGACTTTTTTTCATATCGTGCGTTGTTTGGCTTCTAATTCAAGTTTTATTTCATTTTTTTGGATTTTCAAAATGTTATAAGTCTTTCAATTTTTTTTTTACCCAAAAAAGTAATTCAGAAAAATTGTTCGTCTTTTTGAGTACTACGAACCAATTTTTTAAAATTGTATCCAAAATGGCTGGCCAACGAACTTGACCTTTATTTTAGGACACTAAAAGAGTATACCAAAGGAAAATCCAATCCGTAAATTCTTTCGAAAGTTATCGTGCTAACAAACTAAAATCTACAGACAGACAGACAGACAGACACATTCGTAAAAACATGCTTTTCGGGTTCAGGGGGTCCCAAAACGTGCACATTTGATAAAAACTGGGGGGTCAAATTTTACACAAATCTAATACATTCTCTTTGATGAGAATGTAATAAGAATAATCTTTTTTGAATTTGAATTGCGCGCGAATAGGAACCAATCAGATATCGAGCATAAATTGGTAGCACTGTATAACGAAACTAACCTAATTCGGCGCCAAATAAATTAACAAATAAGCTAGGCGGAGTACCAAAAACCGTAAACTTCTATTAAAAGATATTGTATTATTAAATATATAATATTATATTGTTATTTATTTTTTTATATTCTCATCAGAGAGAATGTATGAGATTTGTGTAAAATTTGACCCCCCCAGTTTTCATCAAATGTGCACGTTTTGGGACCCCCTGAACCCGAAAAACATGTTTTTACGAATGTGTCTGTCTGTCTGTAGATTTTAGTTTGTTAGCACGATAACTTTCGAAAGAATTGACCAATTGGATTGTCCTTTGGTATACTCTTTTAGTGTCCTAAAATAAAGGTCAAGTTCGTTGGCTAGCCATTTTGGATACAAATTTAAAAAGTTGGTTCGTAGTACTCAAAAAGACGAACAATTTTTCTGAATTACTTTTTTGGATAAAAAAAAATTGAAAGACTTATAACATTTTGAAAATCCAAAAAAATGAAATAAAACTTGAATTAGAAGCCAAACAACGCACGATATGAAAAAAAGTCTAAAGATGAAAAATGTTTCTTTTTGAACACTCTATAGGATAGGCATAATTACTTTTTGAATTTCCTTCAAAAAACTAAAATTCAAATTTTGAGTCAAATAACGCGAGATACAGAGAAAATGATAAGAAACATAATTATTAGCCTTAAACAGATCTACAAATTCTCTTTCGGCCATTTTTCAATAGGATGAGTAGTTTTCGTTTTAATCATGAAAAATATTGTTAAACAAAGCCGAGCGTGAAGCGCGAGTGCCCTGATGAAAATGTATTCCTCAAGGTCGATAGAACCTTAAGTAAATTAGCTTTCGTTTGCATTCCATTCCATTTTGTAATAATTTAAAAACAAATAGATACAAACGTCGCGAAGCTCGCAAGCGTGCCGAAGCGCGCAAGCGTCCCGAAGAGCGCAAGCGTACCGAAGCGCACAACGCGGAGCGCGACGTGTATGAGAATTTAAATTTGCAAATCCTCTCAAGATATTTGAAGCATCTTCGTGGACTTTGCAATCTCTAACGGATTCTGCGACGTTGTTGGCAATTGCAACGTTACATGTTAAATACCATACATTTTGGTCATTATCAACTACATTTAATAATTCTTTCGAAAGTACCGTAAAAGTATCTACTTTGTACATTTTTAACTAAACTAATAGCTTCTAGAACGATTTTACTATAATCTGTCGCATTATAAATTTCAAATGATTTCAGGAAACCAGTTTTTCCATCTAAATTCTTAAAAGCTGCTAGAATGCTATCTGTATTTTGGCACTTAACTTTGTTTATGAATAAAATTCCTGAAGTATTTGCAAAATCTCCACTACGTTCTAAAAATTGTTCGTGCGCTTTGTCTAAGAATTCTGAAAAAACCTGTCAGTAGAAGGTGGTACATAAGCAGGACGCAAAACTTTAACGAATCGTTTAAAATGGTCGGATTCTACGACATCCAGATGATATTGCATGCAAACAAAAAGTTTGCAAGATCGTAATCATGTTTAATTTTTTCAGTCTCGTCGATATGATCAATAAACGATTTAATTTTTCGCTGTTTTCCAATATTCGAACGAACAGAAGCAGCTTTTCCAGCAGTTTTCGCAGTTTTTGTTTCCGGCGGTATCAAAATGAGTAAATCCTCAGCATCTTTCTTTGTTTCTCCAATTTCTTGAGATATCTCTATCTGAAATTAAAAAACATTTTATTAAAATACAGAATTTTTAATTAAAAATTTATTAAATGTTCGATTTTTTTTTTTCGCTTTGAACAACAATTTACGTTTAAAGTAGAAAAATATGTCTACAGAGATCATAAAAGCTAAGATAAAGACACATCTAGCCCAGATTCTCACCGGATTGAGATAATTATTATTGTTCAGAAGTAAAACTTCATCCAGTGAAATATTATTACTAAAACTCATCGCTGCAGCCGTGCTTTGCGTCTGATGAACTTCCATTATCAAATTCTTTACAGCTGTCTCCTTATTCTCATCTTCTGGGATGACGCAACATTCTCTGCAAAATAAATTGTCTTTCAGTATTATTATATTTTAATGTTATATTCAATAACTATTATGCAAATTATAGATTGAATTAATCACACTTACCGATACGTTTTTAATCTTTCTTTAGCCGTATTTTGCAGAACCTTGTGACACCCCAGGCATTCTGACACAGATTTTTCGTTGCCTTTCTTGAAAATAAAAGCTAACTCATGATACTTATCATGCTTTGGTCTACCGCCTCTTTTCATTTTAATTTTGAACCTTTTGAACACATTCAAATTCCCTAAAAGCACGAAAGGTTTTCATTTCAACGGTTCTGTAGAGGTTATGTTTGTTAGTGGGATGGAGGACAGCAAAAACGTAAAGTCCCGTATACGCGTAATTTACTCGGTGTAGAAAACTAGCTACGTAAAATACCTAGTAATTTACTGTAAAGGCTACGTAAATTACCTAGAGTATTTTACTTACCCATCCCTGCCTGAGAGTCTGTACCCGTACCACGGAGGAATAGTAAGGAGATCGAACAATGCATTGGGAAGTGTTCAGAAATGTCAATAGAAACTGTACTTTAAGTACCAGCCTTCTTGTAAGGCACGGAGGCAGATTGTTCGCACATGCGCGATACAAATCTACCCGTCTTCTTTTCTCTCGTGAATTTGTGCAAGTGAGTGGTCCGAGCTCTTCGAACTCTGCGTGTTGCTTTTAAAAGTGAGGTTATATTGTTATTATAATATTGAGCTATATGTATTATTCTCACATCATTTTTGAAACGCTCTTAATCTACTGAATGATCGGAAAATAACAAATTTAAATAAATAACAGCAATTTTTATGAAAAAATAATTATTGATTTTCTAAGAGCATTTATATTTCTTACAAAACATACTTAAGTATAAATTTATTCTGACACCGGCTGAAAGACTCTTACCGAATCGGGCGTAAACAGTGTAAGGCCTTTGGAATTTTTGTTCTTATAGGATGTATTGCAGTTGGGAACACAGCACGTCATCGTTATGAAGCTTCTATTTATTTATTCACTAGTCGCCAACAACATATTTTTTATTGCACTCGCGAACTTTTTGACTTGACATATACATATAAC